>JAOEHY010032149.1:39688-76311 GCA_025447955.1 Psilopsiagon aurifrons
GGGGGAGGGTCCCATGGCCCTGCAGGGACCCGGGAGGAGGTGGCCTGGGGTACACCCGTGGTGCCATGGGGTGGCTACACCATGGGGGTAGCCCAGGGGGTACCTGGAGTACTTCTGGAAGCCGATCTCCTTGGGGACAGAGAGCGGGAAGATGACGAAGACACAGATTGCTGAGAGGGTGAAGTGCTGGTCTGCATACCAGGGGGGTGACAGGGGGGCCCCACTCAGTGTCGCATTGGGGTACAGGGAGTCACACACTGCGGGGAGCAGCAGGGAGGTCCGCTGTGCCCAAGGGGTGGCCCAAGGAGGTAGGGAGCACCACACCATGGCAGGGCCAGGGAGCTCCATGACCTCAGGCATTCAAAGAAAATGCCGGGGCTGCTCCCAGCCCACATGGGACCGTCTTCCCCTGCTCCACAGCAAGCTAAAAACAACTCACATTTCTCCAGCTGGTCACCCACCACCCTGAGGAGGGCCACAGAGATCATGAAGAGGTTGAGGAGGAAGCAGACCTCGCAGAGCTTCCCCACTGCCAGCCCACACACTGCCCGGACCACCCCCTGGTAGGTGGGCTGGGCGCTGAGGGCCGCTGCGTAGCCCAGCACTGCCAGCCCACTCACCAGGAAGACCAGCGAGCCCTGTGGGGACCAGAAGAAGCATCACATCACTCCCAGACCCAAGGGAGACCAGCAGGGCCACGGCCAGTGATTACGTGGCCAACTAGGTAACATGGGTCAGCAGATGGGTGGAGAAACACCCCTAGGTGATGCTTTAGGTTCAGATTTGGTGGTTTGGGGCATGTAAGGTAGAATCATAAAAGGTTCGGACTGGAAAGGACCTTAAGATTATCTAGTTTCAAACCCCTCCCATGGGCAGGGATGTTTCACACTCGACCATGCTGCCCAAGCCCCTGTCCACCCTCATCCTGCAAAGATAGGGATGGAGCATTTACCACTTCTTTGGGCAACCTCTTCCAGCGTCTCACCACCCACACAGTAACAAACTTCTCCTTCTATCTAACCTGTTTAGAAGGTTAAACCTATCTAACTCCTCTGTTTAGAAGCTTAAACCGATCACCCCATGTCCTATCACTACAGCCCCTGATGAATCCTCTCCAGCATCCCTGTAGGCCCCTTCAGACACTGGAGGTCTGTTGTGAGGTCTCCTTGCAGCTTCTCTTCTCCAGGCTGAACAGCCCCAATTTTTCCATCCTGTCAACTGGTACCAGACACTCAGTTATACTGTAGGTTATGCTGATCCAAAGGGCACCTCTAAGGCAGCAGCTCCTGCCCTGCCTGCTCCCCCACCAGCCTGGCTCTGGACGTGGGCGCTGCCCCCCGAGCACTGCGGCAGGCTCCCCGAGGACGCCGCAGCCGCCAGCCCCGCGCTGCGTTCCCGGCCACCCGCTCCCCCCTTACCAGCTCCACCAGGAGGGCCGGGACAGCTCCGCCAGCCCTGCCGAAGGCCCAGGGGAAGCTCAGCAGCCCAGCGCCCAGCGCAGACTTGAGCAGGATGCAGACGGCGCCGGCAGAGGACAGCCCGGCGGGATCCGGCGGCGGCAGCAGGGGCCGGGCCTCGCCTGCCCGCTCCATCCCGGCGGGACTCTGCGCCGGGCGAGCCGCGGCAGGGCTGACCCCTCCGATGGGCCTCCGCGGACCCCCCCACCCTGCGGGGAGCGGGCAGCGGGAGGCGGGGCACGGGCCGGCCGTGGCATCCCCCCCTCCCAGAGCCCCCTCCTGATCTCGCCGTATCTCGGGGCAAGGCAGCGGCATCGCCCTGAAAACGGGCGGATGGACAGCGGGGGGACCGCGAGTCATTCACCTCCCCAGCCCGGGACCAGCGGTCGTGTCCCGCTGCCTGTGGGCACCCCTGCGCCTCAAAGAGCTCGTACAGCACAAAGAAAACCAACAGCCCCAGAAGCTTCCAGCAGGGGGGTGAGCCCTGGGGCTCCCTGTTCCAGTGGTATTCACCCCATCAACGCAATTCCCACCACGGGACATTTTGGAGAATCCCAGGCCAGGGAGGGTGAGGAAAGGGAGCTGCAGCGAGCCCCTCTGGACCGTTTGACTGATGGATGCTTCACCACTGACTGAGTACAGGATTAGGCCAACACCCGTCAGTGTCTCTGCAGCAGTTAAAAGCCCATTGAGGTGCTTTTGCACTAGGGAGACCTTAGTAAGGCACCACCTCTTTGGAGCATCCCATCCCCTGCTAGAAACAGGGAAGGGGGATGCTAGGATAACACAATGGGGTAACTGATGCCACATGGGACCCGCACAGAGAAGTCTACACCCCAAAGGGATGATGGGCTCATCCCCTACACTGTCAAGATGCAGCAGCTCTGTGCCACTCTCAGTACATGCCACCACCCCAGGGCTCAGCACACAGGCCCCCAGTGCTGGCCGACAGCCCCTAATGCATTTTTGATTTCCCAAATATGTGCCCTTCTGATCTCGGTAAGACGGATAAAGAGACTTTAATCAGCTGCTAGGAGGAATTATGGACAGCTAATTGTGCCTGCCACCTCCATTACATCTCTGCCACCTACGGGGCTTATAACCATTTAGCAGGGCCCTTCCAGGCCTTCATTAGCTGCACACCAAAGGCTTTGGAAATAATTGGCCTCCACGATTTAGAAATTGGCCACTGGGCTGTAAAATACAAGCCACTGGGAAAGGCTCTTAATTCGGACTGGTGCTTTGATAGAGCTTGACTCTGGTTTGAATGCTGAGGTGGAACTGTCATCTCTCATTAGCACCCCTTCTCATTAGGACTAAAGCTTTCCAGGCTGTCTCTGATGAGAATGCCTCAAATCAAAGGGATGCAGCCCACCTCCCATGCCAGCACAGCAGCCCCAAGCAATTTCTCTGCTCTGTGGCTCTGTGCTCCCTTGCTTATTTTCTTCCCTTTTTCTCCCATTTATCTGGGTGCTCCAACCACTGGGCCCCAAGCCATAACCTGAAGGTTCTCACTGGCTAGCAGCTTTACCCGCTCTGTCCCACTTCAGCAGGTGCCCTCCCTCTCTTCTTTTTGATGGAAGAGGGTTGACAATCTATTTTCCACATTATTGTCTTTGAAGACAGTCAAAGGTACAAGAATGCAAGTCAACAGCCCCTGTTTTGGACAAACAAAAACACCAACTACAATTACTCCTTGCTACCTGCAATCCCTTTCTGAGGTTTGGCCCTCGAGATCTTACAGCTTTACTGACAGCTCTTTCGTAACCATTATGCCCTGCAGAGCTGGTTGCTCCTACAAGAGACTCTGATGCCATGGCTAAGATGGAGAAAATCCCCTCCCTGCCAGCACAGGTCCACAGTTGGAGAGGAAGGACGCATTCCAGCGGCTCACTCCAGCACCATTGGGATGGCACAAGCAGCCCAAACTCAGGACCACCTCATCAGCCCCAACGAGCTTCAAATAACTCCAAAGTCAAAGTTCAGTGTTGTCTGTCTCAGCAACAGGGTATTGCCTCACTCAGTGCATCCTCATCTTTGGAAGGGAATGCAGCCTGGGAAAAGCCAACTGCTCTCTGGGTTAGGGAAAATGGGTTTTCCTAATCCATTTTCCATTTACACAAGTGTCCTGCAAAACCCTATCCACAGCCACCTTCTGGGAGGCTGCTCCAGGCTACATGGAGAAATATCCTCTCCTGCAGCACCCTTCCTAAGTCCCCCCACCACAATCCATGACTGTAAGTCCTGAACAGGGTGCATGTAGTCAGCTGGGCTGTCCCTGGCATTCTTCCCCTCCAGCCATGCCCAGGGTGGTATGGGCAATGGTGAACAGCCTAATTGCTCACCAGGACCATTCGCTGGTACATACCACTTTCCTTCCTGGGCATTGCTTCTGCTCACTGAGAGAGGCAGCCACCAGCTCCCTCCTGGTCTTAGGAAAAGGTACTGTTACTTGCAGCTGTGACAAAAGCAGCTGTCAGGGAAACCTCGCAGCTTCACTGCAAAAGAGAAAAGCTATTTCAGTGATGGTAATGTTAACCAACACTGCATGCTCAGGGGTAACTTGTGCCTTTAAATAAGAGCATCCTTATTTAAACCTGCAACAAGTCACAGAATCACAGACTGTCTCCAAAATACTCCAGCCCTTGGAGCACCTTTGATGAGTCTGACCTTCCTCCGACGATCTCTGATCAGTTGTAAGCTTTGAAGCAGGACAAACAAAAGAAGACAAGGGTTTTGGCTTTGTGACATACCACATTATGCCATTAGTGCCATCCATACAAGTTTCTTCTGTGCTTGCTGAGGGGTCAGTGCCGTCTGCATCACTCCCCAGATTGCACTCCAGGGAAAGACTGCAGCTTGGGCTGCAACTTATTGTGACCGGCAGTGGAAAGCAGAGCCAGGCAGCACATGTCTTTGCTTCATATAGATAACATATTTATTGAAAATCTGCTTCACCAATAATGGTGAAATCGTGACCAAAAATTACAAAAACATCATGGTAGTTGGCTCTATAAAAATAAACTGCAGGAGTATGTCTCACTGATTCATACTGGTCTACCTCATCCCCTTCCCTCCTGTCATGGTGCACATTACTCTTCAGCATAATACCGTTCTAGAAAATTGCATTCCATCCAAAAAATGCACTTTTTCCTTAGCAGAGGTCCTTAAAGTGACTTTTCCCCCCGCCCTTCCCAAAAATAAATATAGAAAATAGCCTCTAAACAAATAAATTTTAGTTTGGTCAGCTTAAAAAAAAAGGTCTGTTTTCCCCCCTCTTGGGATATGTAGTGACTAAGCAGCCACTAAACAGTATTCAAGTCTTTGGTGGCTTTGGCTGCTTAAAGCTGCTGTTTTACGTACAGATGATCAACTGAGGTCTTTACTCTCCAGAAACCAAAGACTATGAGATGATGTCATGTGTGGACCACTAACATGACCAGCACTTTCACTGGGGACCATGGACGGCCCAGGAAAGCAGCTGGTACAAGGAGGTCATCTTTGGCAAGCAAGAGCTTTCATACTGAAGGCGTCTTTGGTGGGTGAACCTGCTGCATGAGCTGTGGTCGCTTCACTCGTGGTTTCCGTCTCTTTGGCCTGCTCTTTGCTTTGTTGATCTGTACCACAAAGAAGGCCAGAACCACCATGGCACCAAGAAAAGCAAAGACTGGAATAGTCTGTCCTACATCCTGGTTGTACCGGCCAGGCATTATACCTAGGAAAGGCAAAGAGGTTCGGAAGTGACTAGTGATCACATGAATGGCAATGTCTTCAACAGTGTTAGCACCATCTACCGAAAGACACAACAGTAACTCTTGTTTAAAGACAAACCAGTTATTAATCAGATTACATTTCAGAAAAGAAGATTAACAACTGCAGACTGACTACCAAAAATATGACAGGATGGAAACATTACAGAAAAGCATTTCCTCCTCGACTTATTTGGGCACATGAAAGTACAACCCAGACTCCCCCTCCAACAACAGTCTTCTGTTCTGCATTAGAAGGGAGATCACTTTGCCATGATTTTATCACTAATTTTGATAAAACACACCAAATCCTGATGCTATGAGGAAAGTGACTGCATGCTTGCTCCAGAGACTGTGCACGTAGGTGATGAGGATGAGCTAGAGAACCAGATCCTTTGTTTTCGCAGGTATCTTTTGGCCTAGGCTTTCACACTGCTTCCAGCTGCGCCTGCAGTGCCAAGCTCGCACAGGAGAGCAGCCCACCATTAGACTTAAATCTGTTTCAAGTGCTCAGCATCATTTGTTAGTGTAACACCTTGCCCAGGGCACCAAACTCTTCTGAACTTTGCTCTTGCGCACTGACACATGGAATTTTACTCAGCAGGAGATACCCAGCCACAGCTCCCAAGGACAAGGACCGCTGCAGACACACATCAGTCCAAACAGCACCAGAACAAACTTTAACAACCCAAAAATCACCCATCAAAATCTTCCTCTCAGTATGTCACACATGCTTCTGAATAAACTATTCACATGCAAAACTATTTCTCTTAGGTTGTTAAAACACAGCCACACTATTATTGGCATGCTTTTCACAACTGAAAATAAACATATGGCCTCTCTTCTGACTGTGCTGTTTCTTTTTTCAGAGCTTATACAAAAAACAAAACAAAACAGTGGCTTTCAAACTTTTCAATATTTACCTCCAGGGATATCCCATGCACCACTTTCTCCAGGGGATAATGGTCTCACTTGGGGTCGGTTCTGTCGAAAACTGGGCAAAGCCACTTTATCAAGGTCAATTGACAGTAGCTTCTGATGTTTCCAAAGGTTGCTAGAATCAATTTAGAGACAGTTATCTGCCCACTTACTTAACTAATGCACAGAATTTTGCAGAAACAAACAAAGAAAGTAATAGTCGGAGCCTACAAAAAACTCCATGGTTTGGACTCAAAAGTTTCATTCTAAGGGTTCTGCAGTTTGCAGGCCTCCAAAGCTAAATTCAGATGACACAGTTTCACACTTCGATTGGCAACTATTTGCCAACAAGTCTCTTGCACACACAATACCAAAAGTAACTATGAGCAGCTCAGCAGACAAATACAGGCTATATGCTGACAAGTGACTTGACAAACGATACAACCAGCAGGCAGTTAGGCCAGCTGTCCAAGAAGCTGCTTCAGAAAACTGTTTCAAAGGCATGCAGTGACAATGGACAATGGACTGCAAGACCATTCACTTTAAGCTGGGGATAACTCGATCATAACAGTGAGTTGTGAAACTATTTTCCAAACCCCCCACTTTCATACTGTAGCAATAAGGTGAGTCAGAATTATTCACTGAAGAGGCATTTAATTTCCTCTTGGCAATCTGGTGTTTCTCTAGGAAAGGCATTCCAGCTGTCCCTTTCAAAAGCAGATGGAACAAATAACTTTTCAGCTGAACTCAGACACAAGACTTCTTGTGTAGCTGTAAGACAGACATATACTAACCTGGGAGCAGTTTCATTCAAAGGCTGTGGTTTGGCCCAGGAAAGGTGAGGACAAGCAGGAAGGGCCCTGGGTTTAGGGTCTCCCAAATGAGCCTCGAGCACCTTTGAGTATCGATGCAGATGGTTACCTACAACTCACAGGAGAGACAGACTCGGTTACCAAAAGACTGGTAGGGTAAGAGTTACCAACATTCACTCCAGCTAAACAATGCTGCTGTCAAATGAGGTGTTCTTTACAGTAATGACGACTCATAGCTAAATCAGGGTTAGAGTTAACCAAAGGGTACCTTACAAACAGTAAAACTGCACCTACAGTGACAGGCAACCTAGGTTTTGCTGGCAGCACGTGAGACAAGACTGAATGCTTTATACACACTTTGTAGCAAGTAACTAGAATTCTCCCCAGCAGAATTAAGTATCTGAAAACTTCTACACTATGAACAGAACATTTTCTTCAGCTGCATCACAACTATATCACGACAAACCTCTACAGTAAATGCTCTCTTCTAGTAAACAACATGACATTGTAGAGCTCACACCAGACTAACCTTACTGTCATGTAACTCTGTCTGCCTGAGTCTTCCTAAATTCCACTCTGCTCTGATGCTCTCTCGGTTGCTTAGTAACGAAGGACCTCACCTTCCATCCGCTCGGGGAGAGGGTAGCCTACTCCTGATGGTGGGCGCTGTCTGTTTTCGGAATGGCTGAGACTTGGTGGCATCACACCATAAGAAGTGTACTGCAGGAGGGAATCCAGGAGCCAAAAGCAATCTGTGGATTTCATAGCCCCAAACCCCAAAACAAGATATGCATTATGTCACATTTAAATTGGCTTATCTTTCCGTTGAGAAGGTTGTAATGACATTTAGAAGTACAGTCAGTATTTCTGGGTCTTATTTTTCTACCACTGAAGTTCTAGGCCCAATTTCTGAAAGATGCAACTTTCAGCACACCCCCAACACCCCCACAGCAATTCATAAACACAAACCCAGTGTGTTCTGTCATAAAATGTCTTCTTTCATGTATAAATCAGGCTCTTTTGGAGGGCAGGACATAAGACAACAGATCTCAAATACCAGGTTGTGCAAGGCCACCTAAGTCACTACAAAAATTACACTTTACAAAAATTCCAAAAATTTTTTGGTGTGGAAACACAGGAAGGTGAGAGCTTCGGATACCATTTTTAAGAGGAAAACAGAGAAGACAGGACAAAATAAATACCTTGCAAAGAAAAGTAAGAACAAGGTAGTGTTTTCAGTGGAGCATTATGACTCAATTGCTTTTCCAAGCTTAAAAAACCCAAATAAATGAAGGTTGTGGGTATGTCTCAGCTAAAACAAAAGTAGTAATTACAGCAGCTGCGGTACAAAGCAGGCTAGGAATCAATGCCACAATATATTTGATCATGGTTTTCGTTTGCACTTCAACAGCACATGAACCCTCATTTTGATTCTCTTTGAATTACTACTACCTTATCCAGAACTATCTCTAAGCATTTCAGCCAGCTAACATCACAACTCTCTAAAACTTCTAGTTGCAGGAGTAGGGCAGTGCCTTATCAGCTATTTCAACTACACAGCAAACTATTTTTCTCAGAACTTCTCCCCCCAGGAACAGTTGGCTGGGAATGGGTGTTAATCTTCATAATCCTGGTGTCCCTTAAACCCTCACCTTTGATTTTTAAAGAGGTCAATCAGATTTCAAGGACTTACACTCACTAATGTTAGGAATTTACTTCAGTCAAAGCCACCGATGTCTCTGTAGGAGACATAGCTCCTGCTGCACAATTTAAAAGCTAATTTTAAAGGATTTCTTTAGAACCTTTCACTTTTTCTTGCTTTACAGGTCATACTGAATCTAACAGCATTAAGGAGCTCACAGAGCACTGTTTTCTGTTTCTTAATTTAAAGCTGCATATCTTCTCTTACACTAAGTGCTTTCAATAACCTACAGCAAGCACACAAGGTACTGACATGCAGCTCACTAGAACCCACCCAAAGACAGATAAGGAGAAACCAGACAGACAGCTCCCTTAGGCAAGAGCTAAGGGACCTAAGTGTTAAATAGATTAGGCAAGGGATGGATAATATAACCCAATATTTTAAAATGTTGGTGACAAAACAGAGTTATAAATGTACTTTTCATCACAAAAGGAAAATTCAGACTGAACATCATATTCAGTGGAAACACAGAAAAAGACCTCCCTCACATACTGGATTATCTTTGGCCTCTAAAGAAACAGATCTACCAGCTTGTGCTTTATGTGTCATGAGAAACCCAATCAATCTCTTAAAACTTAGGAAAGTCAGATCAGACAAAGTGCTAGAAAAAAAGGTTTTCTAAGGACCAACCACAGTGTGTAAGCAGAGAGAATGGCTTCTCCAGAAGTCAGAGAAATCACACACAACTCCCACACTTGCTACCTGGAGCTGCAAAAAAATGCTTTGAAAACTCAAAAGAGAAATCCCTACTTTTTGACATTTACACCATCTGGTTTGTGCCAAAGTAGAATAGCCTGAAAATAGTATCACACTACCAAAATGTTGAACATTACCATAAATCCTCACAGGAAACAAGGCACACTGATGAGCAAACACAAAACATAAAGATCCATTGTACTACATAAACATTCTGAAGACGCAACTGGGGAAAAATGAAGAGATGCCCTAATGGCCTTTTCACAACATTAAGTATGCAGACCAACAATACCCCAAAGCAGCAAAAAAAAACCCCACCAAATAATCAACAATCCTCGTATCTACCCCACCCTGCAAAAAACCCACCTCAAAATCAACCCCGCACCTAAAGCTTGTGTAACAGAAAAATAAGGGAAGGGGCCCACAGGGAGCGGAATGGTCCCATCTATCAGAGGGTTATTTAATTGGGGGGGGCCTCTTCTACTGTAACTGTTCCTTACAGCATTTTCAGCAGAGCTCTGTAGAAGTGAGATGAATCCCCAGTTAGAAATTAAGAGTCCCTAGAAAATGCTATGTAGGACGCTTATCAGCTTAAGACAGTAACTTCTTGCATGTCAAAGCTTACACACCTTTCTGTCGATGGCTGTCATCCAAGCAGTTAGAGTCACCGTACAAAACAATCCTGCCACTGCCTTCAGAAGGAACTTGGTAAAGTCCCAAAATAGGAACATTTTCCACTACAGCAGTCTCCTGCTTTAAAACTTCAAGACCTAAAGCAAAGCACAAATAAATTTCATAGCCTGCAAAGCATCAACATCAATTTACCTGTAAGCCAACTCCGCCTACAGTGCAAACTTACAGTTGCAGCTATGCTACTCCTCATGTCACATATTTATGCAAAATGTTTTCAAAACCCCCATGATGTTATGGTAAAAATGAAATTGCTCCAAAACCCTATTGTGAAGTTTCCTACTGTATTAATGTTTTCCCTTCTTTGCTGGAGAAGCAGAAGATGACCTCACAACCTGGATTATCTTCAACATGCTCAAATGAAAAATCCTAGTATTTTCAGCTACAGGTTTAAAATCATAGCCTTCTCCCTTACTAACTGCTTCATGCTGTTTTAGTCCTTCTGCAGAATTCTATAGGACACAGTAACTTAAGAATCAGCCATCGCACTGCGTACTGCTTTTTGCCAGCTTACTTTGCTGCCATGCTCGCTTATTCCGACAAGAAAATCTACTATGGAACTAACAAAAGAAAATGGAGACATTCCATGAATGACAACATCTGTCCCTCCATAACCAGCAACAAATCCTGTAAACCTGCCACTTGTATCTTACACCCTTAGACTTTGTAACTCTGCTTGTTAATCAATACCAAAGTTCTACTTAAAACACAGAAAAAGGCAAGGAAGCACACCTTGATCTTTAAAAGTCTGTGCAATGACAATGCCATCTTCTGGAAACTTTGCAATACTGCATCCTGATGCATAATTCACTGAAAGACATCACAAAATTGCAGTTTAGACTAAAAATGACACTCCCTCCCTCCCCACCATATTTCATGCAGCTGTTAAGCACAGAAGAAAACATTCCCAGGAACACTGCTCTGAATCTGCATATTTTGATCAATACGTACATTCACAGAGAAGACATTTCTAAGCATAGCTTTTGCAAGTTCACCTTCAGATACTGCTTTCAAATGTTTCCACTTAGCAGACTGACATTATCTTTTTTAAACTGAAAAGCTTAATCAAATGCAGTGAGAAATGTAGTATTTCACATTAACAGTCATTATTTATACTATAGAGAATCTGTCTCCTTCACTCCATTTTCTTTTCACATATACATTCTGAATGAACCAGTCAGAAGATAAAGAGATTTTGGAACAAAACGATGGAACGAAAATCAAGTGACTTGGTGAGATAAAAAGAAAGACTTGCTAGATTTAGAAAGTCAAAAACTGTAAGAACACAGACCTGTGGCCTAACTACAAAGAAGTTTCAAGTTTGAACGTGAAACTAATCAAACATACTCATTTCACAGGAAACAATTCAAAAGATTTCAACAACAGGAATTCATAAAGCAGGATGTTGTGGTGCAGGCTTAAGGTGGCATATTCCAAGGAAAAGGTCCCTATCAATTTTCTTCCTCCGAAATTTCAAATTTCTATTTTAAATGCAAAATTAAAACCAAAGGTTTGATATTCGCAACTAATATTTAAAGTTCAGACAAATACAGATCCCGACAATACTCTTTAGAGTGTCAGCACCTGGAATACAAGTCTAAACTGAGGACATTCATTATCTGAACTGAAAATGTTTCAATTACAGTCTACAAGGGAAGCAATTTTAAACATGCTTAAAATACATTTAAGCAGGCTTATCAGACCCTCTTCATTGCTTCTGAGTGGTTCCCTTGATACTTGCTCAGTCTCATTCTCACAGAAAACTCATTTTTAAACAACACACTGTAGCCTGCGTAGGAGATGGACTCCAGTACTCACTTTCATGATTTGCCATGCTAAAATCACCTTCAAAGAGCCCATCGCTGAAGGCCATATTCCAGACAGAAAGCAGATCATTGAGAGCTGGTATATTGGCACCTCCGGTATCCGGCATCCACCACTGCCTGTGAAAATGACAGCATAACACAGGCTATTAGTATACAGAATATGCTCCGAGAGTTTGTATAAGGAAATGTGCCTTCCCACAAGCAGACTCTGACAAAGTCACTTAAATAATGAACTACATCTTGTATAACTCCAGGGGCACGTGAGCAGCTGTCTCTCTTTGACACCAGTGCTTTCGAGCAGAAGTTAAATAATACAAATGTAAAGTTCTCAGTGCATTTTAGTTCCATAAAAAATTTCAACTTGCTAGGAAGAAATTCAGACTTAGGCTCTTTGTTCAAATGAGGCAAAAACAACAGATGGGATCTGCTTCTCATTTTTCTAACAAAGCAAAATGTTACTTGCTCACAAACTGCAGAACAGATTTTTCTAGCTTAACAGGAAAAAGGCTGATAACTACAGTAATTATAAGGGTATCTACCACCACTGGTGACATATTGCATATTTTCACTTTATGTGATACACTGGAGTAATTTCAACAATGAAAGCACAACCTGCCAATATTGTTTGCAATGCACACTTTCTGATTTGTTCCCTGAAAGTGAAGACAGCCATTTTCATTTGTCAGCCTCCAATTACTCACTTCTTTTCATTGTAAATGTTTTTCTTAACTTGAATGGAAGATTATATTACCGAGGGGGCCAACGTCATAATGATAAAATAGGGAGCTACTCTCCTTAAGCTGCAGCTTATCACATCTTCCAGTGTATCACATCCAGAACTTTCAGGGTAATGTGTGCATAAAATGACAATTCTATGGCATTTAATTCCCCAAAGAATTGACACAAATCAGTACCTTGTGTTTTCATCATAAAACTTGACTTTTCTCATCACAGATGTGTTGTACCAGTCACTAAACACTATAAGTGAAAGTCCATTATCGACATCCCTCCTCAGCTTGGTGATCTCTTCAGGAAAATACTCCTCCTCACTGTCCACCATCAGTAAAGTGCCTGTGTGTAAAAGCAAAACCAAGAGATGACTAGGCTGTTCACTGTAACATTACTGCTATTCATGCTCCACAAGCTGAGCCAAACTGTGATACAGAAGGACAATCAGAAGATTCACTGCTGATCCGAACTAAACTACATGAGCTTCTACCTTCTGACTACATGAGTCAGAGGAACTCAACTTCCTACTGCAGGCTTGCAGCCAGGTAAATAATTATTCTGAAACTTTGCTTGATTCAGACCTCGAAAACTACAGCTGCATTTCAGTAGACTCCTCCTCCCTGGCAGAGCATGAGACTCAGAAAGTCCTTGGTCAGAGTAAACATTACTGAGCAACAACTAAAAACATCAGTGCTATCAGCACTGCTCCCAGGCTGAAAGTCAAAACCATAGCACTGCACCAGCTACTAAGGAGAAAAATGTCTGCCACTGCTGAGCCCAGGACAACACCATGCTTCATTCTGACTACGCCAAAACATTTTGGCAAGTACAGTTCTGCCTTTGTGGGACTGAATACAGAGGGGCTTTTATCCCACTCAGAGGTAGGCTTTCTCTCTCATTTTTTCATGACAAAGGTAGAAAACGGCCCTAATTCTACTAGACTCCCAAGCACCTGCAGCAACACTTCACACAACTAAATATCAGCATGTAAATAAGTACACCCACTGTTATATTTTTCTACTATAATGATCATTTTTCTTTGCATTCCTGCAACATTCCTGGTCTTCCAAAACCGAGGCCTTTTTAGGAAGAAGTTAATATTATGGAGAACAAGGTAATTAACTCATGCTTACCATACTGACTGGCATCAAAACATGTAAATGGGGAACCAAGAACCTCAATGAAGTACCCCATGCTCCTTAGGTGCTGGTACATGTCCCTGAAGTTTGTATGGATATGATCACCATTCCTTAGAAAAAGAGAAAAGCATTGAAAACATTTAAATCTAGCATGCAGAAATCAAACATAGATCCTCTAATTACAGATTATTTCCTAGTTTCCTCTCTAACAGGTCCATTTTTCTCAAATGAAAACCTGCAGTTTTCCAAGAGTTATTTCCTTTTTGCAAAATTATTCACAAATGACACTGGTTCTGAGTCCTACAGAGAAGAGTCAAAGCTAGGATTGAGCATGTTCCTTATAAAGCATAATTAACATGATTGCACTGCCCCACAGAGAAACACTCTTCCATTAAAACCAGATGCTCTTAATAGGACCTACTCCTTGCAAAAGCCAGTAAGAACAATTTTTACTATTAACTGGAAGAAACTCACAGGACCACCTGCAAATAGTTACTGAAATTCAGCAGAGAGTTTCTGTCCATTTGCCATACCTGTATGGCCCAAATATCTTTCCAAAGCCTATGACTTGGTCACTGACCCAATTAATCCTTATTCACTGTTGTATGATTCTTCCTATGGATGAATCTTCCCTCTCCATCTGTGAAAGACAACAGGGCAGCCAAGCCCCTCCCTGCTTCAAAGACAGCCTTCCTTAACAGACAAAGGGTCTCATAGAATTGTAGACTAGTTCGGGTTGGAAGGAACCTTTAAGCTTATCCAGTCCCAAACCCCCACCATGGGCAGGGACACCTTCCACTACACCAGGTTACTCCAAGCCCCATCCAGCATGGCTTTGAACACTGCCAGGGATGGGGCAGCCACAGCTTGTCTGTGAAACCTGTGCCAGCGTCACAGTGAAGAATTCTTTTATAATTTCTTACCTAAATCTAATCTCCCTCAGCTTAGGGCCAGTCTCACTTTCTTCTTTAGGATTTAGTATTTGAAACTTCTCATGGGTTTTTTTTTCACAAGTGAATGAAGTGGCTAATAAAGCGCATCCCTAAACTTCCTGGGAGAAATTATGACAGAAAGAAAAATGCTGCACTTTGAAAGCCAAACAAAAACCTCACTGTCTCTGATCTGCATTTTAAAAGTTTTTCATTTCATGTGAATAAAACCACAGAACATAGCAAAAATCCTGAACTAAAAGCATGCTGGGTCCAAGTGCTTTTCATAGATTTCCTAGAAAAACTAATCCCAGGCCACACTGCATAAGGCCAGAGCACTCTGGAATTCAGTAAAGTTAACCCATATCATTAACACAAAATCAAGAAATTTTATACAATCTGAGATAAATACCAATCTAATGGATCATTCTTCATCCTCAAATTATCCCTGGGGAAGTACCCTGGTGGATAACGGAGATTATGATATTGATCCCAAAGGACTCGCTTACTACGAGGTGGAGTAGGAATTATCTTCACTTTTATTGGAAGCTTCACTGTTGAAGTCAGCTCTGCACCATTCTTAGACTGAAGGACAGAACAAAATACAGTGAAATCCTTTTTTCCCCACAGGAACATTCACCAGTTAACTGTGGATTGTAAAAGACCAGTAAAATGGAGCCTTCAAATCTTCTTTCAGTCACCAGTACCACTCCTGGAGACAGAGATGACTTCTGCTTTAAATCACCATTGCATGTTTTCTGCATTCAACATTGATATTTACTCTCAGAACATAAAATACTTAAAATGTTACAACTACCATCTGGTTCAACCATTCAAAAAGTTTAAAAACTTCTTAGGAACAATTACGCATGGTTCCAGAAGAAATGTTAAAGTAATCTCTTTATCAAAACACATTATTTATAATTCACAGTAAAGAGGTGAAATTATGAAGTCAGTTTCTAAGTGAGTTTTTTTGATTCTAAGGCATATTCAACTTGCAAGTTAATCCTGCCCTCAACTATAAAGATCGTGATTTGTATTCTTCAATGTCCTGACCCCAATCTAACCTACACTTCAAATGATGGGAATAGAGCAACCCCTTAAAAGAAGGTACTTATATATTGGGAAGCAGTTTCAGTAATTATTAACATAGAAAAACCAGTATGTGCAGAACTTACCTCATTTTCTGCAGGGGATGATATCGTGATCATAACATGACCTTGAGCAATGCCTTCCCAGGATGCTGCTTTCTTTGCTACAGAGATGGAAATTGCTAAGTATCCAGACCAAGGCCACAACACAGGGGAATAGGAAAAAGCCACTTCAATATTATCCCCATTTTGCGGGAGATAGGGTTGCCAGTCTGGCTGTGAAATGGAAAACACAAAACACTGGCAAAACAGTATTGGCAGTCACTAATTTTTGCATGTTCTGCATAAAGAAATAACAAATCTTAGCTTTTTGAAGATTATGTCAAATTTTAAAATGACCATAAAGCCCAAAATATTGGTGGTGTGTCAGTGAATTAACCTAATCATAACAGCCTTAATGATAAAGACTATAGGCTTTTCAGTGGCAAGGCTCTCTAAGAAGCTATACGAACAGCATGCTGCCTGTTTTAATGTTTTGGGGTGCTGTGCAAAAATTTATTGCTAGGAACACAAAATTTCCTTTCAGTAATAAAGAGAGCTAATGCTACAACAGACACAAGCAAATTACATCAGCTGTGTACACTACCACAAGCTAATAATGATAATAAAGAGTTGCAACGCTCTTTAATGTAAGCTTAAATCTAAAATAGACCTCAGGATCCACAATACAATGTTGAAATGAAGTTCGTGTATACTGGCCAGAGCTCTGGAAAGGTGCCTTATTTAACTGGCATGAAATTCCCAAATGTGTTCTACATTAAAACTTACATGACGATTAACTTTAGTTAACTTTTTTTTAAAACAAAGTAATAACTAAAAATCTCGCTAGTTAACCATCACACTCAAGTTCAGTGGTGTAAAAGAACAGGTTTTGTAGCAGACCTTGGTTAAGTCAATACATTCAGGTCATTTTGACCTATGGAAGAAACACGATCTGGAATGTCTCTACTGAGACTGCTTATGCTTCAGACCACAAAAAAACCCCAAGACAAACAAAAAAAAAAAAAAAAACAACCACCAAAATAAAAATACAGATGAGGAAAGTCTTTCCAGAAGATTTCAAAAGCTATCAGAGATTTCTTTGTATTCTCTAAGCACCTGTCAGCCCAAACTGGTTTTACAAAGACAAAAAGCTGCATGCCCCTGAAACGAGTGCATTGCTTGAAAACTTGTAGATAGATCATGTAGACAAATCTTACTAATCAGGGTGCGTCCTTTAAAATCAAACATTTTGCATCTCTTCCTCTCTGCAGTAAGAAATCTGATCTGTTTTGTGAAATTTATAAATGTTTAAGCAACATTAATAGTTAGGACTTGGAACAATGTTAAGTCTTACCTTGTCTACAATTCTTCCAGTGACTCCCATACCATTAAGGATAGTAACATTAACAATGGTTGGCATGCCTCCATAATATATGGGCTGAGAACAATAGGGCCACATGTAGGGACATTCCGTCAGGTCAATATAGCTTGGACTCAAACTACAGGGTGAAGAAGGTAAAAATAAACAAACAAACAAACAAAAAGAAAACCAAAAAACCCCACAAAACCAAACCAACAAAACCAAAAAAAAACCCAAAACAAACCAAACCCAAAACCCAGATGAACATTCCACTATACATAACAGTGAAAAAAAAATACAGATAAAACATGCCATAGTTACTATCAAGATTTGCCACCTCGCTTCCCAAATCTGCCCCAAAATCTTCCTCTTGCGCCCTATTTAAGTTTCGTGAAAAAAATTCCACACACAAAACACACTTTTCAGTACTATGCGAATATTCTTATCCTCTAAAGTTCAAGTACTTTTCCATTGTGTTGTAGGTTACATTATTCATAACATCTGAGTCCAGAAGAGAAAGAAAATTTAGCTCTCACAGACACTTCATCCCCTAAGCTGCAGAAAATACCTTGGCTTTTCATCCATTCTGCTGTCAAAATTCACGCTTTAAGATTACCTAAAACCTGTACTAGTTCTTTGTTGCATAAGCACAGATTGCTCAACTGAGTTACACATGCATCACCTGCTCTTTGAGAAATAAAGCAGATTATAGCCTATCATTGATTAATTAAGGATTAAAATTAACCTGGCCTGTGGTTTATAGCTGTTGAGGATCTGATAAGCTCTCAGAAGATCCAACTTGCCATGTCCTTGTTCAAACATGTTGACTCCAGGAAGTCTACGTGCTGATGCAATAAGTGCCTGCTTCATACTTGCTGGATTCACCATTTCACGCTTCTGAACTGTGCTGAAGCAAGAAAAAAGAGATCTCTTTAGGTGGCTTTTATTGCACTTTCTAGCTAGTCTTGCTTACCATTGTGCCTTGACGGTCATTTGATGTAAAGAAAATGCATTAAAAAAATCACTTTATTGTAAGTAACATCTTCTCTTCATATTTGTGTATTATTACTCGATATCTGACTGGAACAGCTGAGAAGAGTGACAAGTTTCTGACACATTTGTCTTAAAAACTAGTATCACATTAATTTATCTCATTACAGTGTGATCCATCACCAGCAGTCATTACAATCAGGACACTATCTTTAAATGCTAAATAAAGTAATCTGAAAATCAAAGCCTCTGTGTCTCGAAACTTGCTGGTATTTTTTGCAACCCACTTTATGAAAGAAATGTGATGATAACTCAGAAATTCTGGCATGTTTCTCAAAAAGGTTCACTCCTCCTTATGTAGCAGCAACAACAAAGTACAGCTTTGCAACACTCACCTTCCTTTCAAGTTCTTCTGTGTAACAGATGACTTACGCAACTGGATAATAGCCATAAACCCCTAAATCTCATAAAATTTATGACTATTTAGATAATTCTACAGGTGCCTACTTTCAGCAGCTGCTCTTCTACAACACTACTGACAGAAGCTCAGCAATTCAAAATGATTAAAAAATGTGACAAAATTCTCCCTAGGTATATTTTAAAGCCTATTATCAAATAAATAATTTCTCATTTTTTTCTCAGGAAACTTAGAGCTAGGCAGACATGGTAATATCCCCAGCAGAAGAAATAGGATTTTGTCCTCTGAGTTTGTTTTTCTACATCTGAATATAATTTAATTTTATTTGGTGGGTTCCTTTACAGGGCCTTTTAAGACCCTCCTGCAACAACATCTTTTTAGAGATTTTTATTTAAGCCTTACCTCACTAACAGAGTAACAGCACCCGCTACCACAGGAGATGCTACACTTGTCCCAGAGAGAGAGCGGCATCCACCTTTCATACCAGAACCTCTTACTCCAGAGCCATAAGTAACAATATCAGGCTTCACTCTACCATAACCTCCAGGCAGCTCCTGTGAAAGAAAATGGATGGATTATTGCCCTAACACATAATGAATCCTGGTTGCTTCATTTGGCCACTTAAACTAATTGTAGACCATTCAGAAGTAAAATTACCAACAAAATTACCTGAGATTGTGCATCACAGAATAGCAACACCCAAAGAAGGGCTCAATTTGTTTATGACAAGCTTTCAGTGTTTCAATGGTAACATTACTGCCAATTACTCTATGCTAAGAATGAAACCACTGACAAAATTATAACCACACTGCTACCTAATGAGTAAGACACAGCACAAACACAAACATGTAATAGTCTCTTTAATGAAGATCACACTGCTACCTCATCTGAAATCAGTTCAACAGGCAAATGTATGCTTATTGATGAAGCATCTGGAAATTCTGAGATTTTTAAACAAAAGGAAGGACAACAATGGGTCTTCAGTTTTGCACACGTAACTACACATGTAAGTCCTTGCCATAAATGAAAAGGTACTGGATATTCTACGAATACATGAAGAATGTCAGTACTAGCCAACGTTAATGAAAATCCCTGCAAAGAACATTAAACCTCTTGCTTAAATCCCTATCTAATCTTTGATGAAATCTTTTTTCACTGGTTACTCCAACACATATCATCTGCAGAGGATTACCCCTTCAAAAAGGCCACCTTTACAATGCCTTTATTTTGGCTGTAAATGTGGCTGACCATAGTAAAAAAGTCTTACCCAAGTGGTCATTCCCCTAGATGAAAAGCGAGCTATATTATCTTCAAAGTCAATGCCACCCACTCCAATCACATCCATCTGGTCAGCAGGGTTATTCAGAGTCCTAGAATAAGTCGGGAGACAGGAAGACAAAAAACATAAACCCAACAAATCCCAAAAATCAAGACACAGTCATAAGTTCAATCCTGATAATGGACATGCTGACACCAGGCTTTTGTTCAACACTCCTTTCAACCTCCACAGAAACAAATTTCGTCCTGGGTGATGCAGTTACATTTTAAATGAAAGAGCAACTTTTCAGGCAGTTACTAACTCAATAACTAACTCAGTAACTATCAAACCACATATCCGGAAGACAAAACAGATCTATTTTTAGGCACTTATTTTAGAATCATTCTGGCTTGATCCCTTCTATATTTCTATATTCCTTAAACCCAAGATGAGTACCCAAAGATGCCTGCTCAAAGTAACAGGGAAATGACAGCTGGAAGTACTACCTTTCTTCTTTTACTGACTTTCCACTGTTTCCGTGAAAAATATTTAGACAAGTACTTCACAAATTGCGGAACTACTACAGCAAATGGAAAAGAAAGTGGAAAGAGTCTGAGTCACTTTCTATAAACAGATTACAGAAAATAGGAGGGAAAACTTCCTGACCATCACAACTACTTCCAAAAGCATATAATAAGGTATTTCCTTTCCTTTGAAGTGGTCATTGAAACTTACCCATACAAAGGGCCATCATTGCCAATAGCAGAGACCATGATGACGTTGTTAGCTGTCAGTTCCCACACCTACAAAAATGTTTACAGTAAGGCTCTGCCACCAAAAAAGAGGCTTTCCTGAGAAGTATACACTCCATGGAGCTTGACATAAGCAAACAATTAGTTGAACCTCTTTTCCTCACTGAGATTTATAAAATATATCTTACTGGTATACTCGGTATTAAGCTCCAAACTTTCTTAAGATTATGTGACCAATAACCCAGCCTCAACAGCAACACTGCTGACAGTTCATATTAAGGTTACACCAAAGATAAAACTCCTATCCATAACAAAGCACTCCAGCTGCTTAAGTCCAATTCTTCTGAATCCCTTCCAGTATGGGATTCATACACTTCTGGGGAGAGTAGCGAAGTCACTATCAAACTGTATTTCAATGCAGGTTATCATTTTAAAAAAATCAAGAATTTCTAAGCTTTAAATCCCTTAATTAGCCTTTACAAAGAAAGATTTTATTCTTTTTGTAAATGTAGATTAATTTAACTTAGTGCTTTTGAAGGACATATCAACAATCCACTTATTATTTATGAAGTCAAAAACCTAATTCCATTCTTAACCTGAAACACATTCTTATCACATAGCTGAATCAGCTTTTTACCTACCTATTCTTAAGAGAATTTGCTTCTAAATTGACACTATACATATTTTTACCATGAAACAAATCAACCACACTGAGATTAAAAATAAAAAACAATCAAAAAACAACACAAGGAGGATTTCAGTTAAGCTTCTAATAAGGGCCTAGTTAGTTGCCTGTACTTCTAGCAGTACATACAGCATTTTGTAGGAGGACATTTTTTCTATAATTCTTCATTCCTGACACATATTCCTAAAAGCCTGTACACTGTACAGATTTTCTCTCATGCAAATGAAACTCTACCAAAACTGTCAGCATCACCAGTATCTGTCAGGAGCACTGGCAAAAAAGGAGCTCTGCCAAGTACAACATTCATGTGAGCGATATAAAGACCATGACCAGTTCATTTCCTCGTACTAACTTTGTCAACAAATGGATGATCCATGAAGTCTGGCCCACCAATACTTAGATTCAATACATCTATCTTCTTCAAAATTGCGTAATTAAAGGCATCCAGAAACCAAGATGTATACGAGACCTACATAAAAAGAAGGGGGAAAAAAAAGCTATCATAGGAAAATCCAGTGATTCTGTGACAATACATACTTAAGACTACAAAGGGGAGAAACACCACCAAATCAAACCACAGAAATGTCAGCAGTCTCCTAGTCTTTCTAGTGCTTGGTTCATTTGAGTGATTGCTCAAACACTATGTTTTTTACATATTATTTCTGAAAAATATACCATATTTAGAAACTATAAGTCACCTTGTAGTAACTCGTCTATAAATAGAAAGATTTATTCCTCCCATTTAGCAAACAAAATATGCCAACTTTTATAAGTATTTGCAATATTCCCAAAGGAAAGGATTACTACAGCATCAATATGGAAAGACACAATTTTAACACAGGTAAAATAGCTACCTGGTTATTGGTGAACACTCTAAAAATGTGCAGTTCTGCATTTGGAGCAAATCCCTGGCATTCTCTCATGCTGGCTATCACACCTGCTACGAAAGTCCCATGGCCTAAGCCTATGACAGGAAGAAGGAAACAAAATAAAACATTAGAAGACAAACCTTTCCATTGTCCAGGATTTGTACCGTTCAACACATCCTACACAAAAAAAATCACATCAATCTAACAGACTTTATAACAAACTGCAAACAATGGGTTCAGTCCTAGACTTTCTGTATTACATTTTGCTGCTGGGTTCAGTGAGACCAGAATTTCCAGTCTGTATAGCCACACAACAGGATGATGAAACTCCAAGTGATAAGCTCTCCCCACTCCTGACTGCTACCAATGAAATCAGGAGCCCTGCAAAGCACTCATGAAAGAAAAACGTTATTTTGGGTAATACAAGTCATGAGGCCAATCTATTTTTATGTAAACTTGTTAAAAAGATTCTCATCCTGACTCTACAATAACTGTATTTTGTTAAAGATTAGGGTCTGTAGCACTAGGACAAGAGGAATGTGTCCAAATTTAAACAGGGGAAGTTTAGGTTAGTTATAAGAAAGAAGTTCTCTACTGTGAGGGTGGTGAGGCACTAGAACAGGCTGTCCAAGGTAGCTGTGAATGCTCCATCCCCGGCAGTGTTCAAGCCCAGGCTGGACAGAGCCTTGGGTGACACGGTTTAGTGTGTGCTGTCCCTACCCATGGCAGCGGATTGGAACTAGATGATCTTAAGGTCCTTTCTAACCCTAACTTTCTATGATTCTATGAACAATGAGATAAGTAAACAAATTTTTTTCCTCTGCTAAAAAATTATTTAGCTTTTGTTTTACTGAACTGCTTACATTACATTTCTGCACTCTAAATCTGCCTGTCCAGCAACCATCTGGGCTCAGAAACTAACAGGAAGTGCTAGCAAAAGCAGCTGCTGCAATGCAAAGAAATCCTACATGATAAATCTACAAAGGTGCACAAAAGACTGAGCATGATACGCACATACCTTGAACTCTAAAGAGATTAAATTGCCAACTGGCTCACTGACCCAGGCTGTATGAAATTAACAACGTGTGAAAGCATATTGTTACAAGGGCAATACGGGTCAGGGCAAGTTAAGATCAACACATACAAAAAGGAACACAAACATGGTGCAGAAAATAAAAAGTTCTTTGGTTGTTGATAGGCATAAGCAGGATTGTTGACAAGAACTATACAGATTAGAAGAACTTTACAAGAAGATGCCAAAACTATGGTTAGTTTGAGATTGCAGAGTAAAGAAGGAAAATGTTCTCCTTCTACATGGAAATATGCAAGCACAGGAAAATATCAAAATAAGGAATATAAAAAGGAAACTAACAGCTTTGTGGCATTTGCTCCCACCACCACCTACTCTTGACAATGTATTTATGCCTGCGTAGTGTCTTCTTGCCTTGACATTTTTCAAATGCTATCATGAAATGCCACGTGATCCAAACGAGATTTATGCAATAGCCTCCTGAGACATTAACACTCTTTGCTGGATATGGTATGACCACAAAGTGCTCAGGACCCTATAAAATTTAGCTTGAAATCTCAAAATACAGTTTCAACAGATGTTAACATCACATCAGCAGCACTTTTACAATGGAAAACCGAACACGCCAGGTCACAGATAGATGGACAACTGTGCACAGTAACTCACCGTCATCCAAGGTTCTCTCATTAGTCCAGTTTGTTCTCTCCTTCACATTTTTGAAATGTGGATGTTTCTCACTCAGACCAGTGTCAAACACAGCTACTCTTACACCAGCACCTATAACAGAAAACCACTACTTTTCCTGATTCAGCTTTGTAGCAAATCGAATCTATCAGGTTAAAGAGAATCTTTGTTTAATGTGGCATGCAACTTACAAGCTCAGAAAGTTACAGATCTCAAACAGAACTTACACTCCAACTCAGAAATTCAGCCACAGATCATAAATATAACCGATTTCTCAGTACACACACAGAATAGCACTCTGTAAGCATACAACGCACCTCAAAACAAATCATTTCTCAATCTTTCTGGAACTGGCACCCAATGAGAGATTAATACATATAGGAGTCAATTAGCCTCTCCTCAGACTTCCCTTGTTTCTCAACAAAGGTGACCATTACTGGCCAACAGACAAAACCATACCTGTGTAACCCATCTGCCAGAGGACATCTGCCTGCAAGGTCTGAGCAACTTGGCGAGGGATAGCTCTCAGTAAGCGTCTGCTTGAGTGTCGACCTGTTGCATGCCAGAAGCCAGAACCTAAAGAAAGACTTGCTCTTCTCAAGGGACGAGATGACTGCCACTTCTGACTCCATCTGGTTTCATTGCAGTGCAATGCTGGATCAGCTACGTAGAATTAGGATGAAGAACAGAAAAAACAGTATGAGAAAAAACAAAAGATTGTATTTTATGCAAATACACAAACAAAATATGCAGAATCAAAAATATGCAAAACAACAAAAGTTTTAAACAAGCAAGTATCAATTTACTCTAATCAAAGTCAGTAAAAGCTTCTGTTTCATCTACTACAGATATTGTAGTCCATAGTCTCAGGTAAATGACTGCAGCAAAAGAAATGTTTCTGTGTTGTAGATATAACTGTTGCCACACTTTAGCAAAGGTATGACATGACCCTGACAATTTTATAGACAAAAGAATAGATTTCTGTAAAGGAAACCTGTAGGCCACTTCTCATTTGTGTAATGCCAAGCTGACGGTCTGAAATTAGGCTGAGACACTTCCCCAAAGCAGATTTCATGCAACCACACAGAAAATTACTTACATTCCAAATATTTGAGCGCTCGGAAAACCTTCCGCTGAGGTGTTACACGCTTGATGTTTGGGTGATCTTCAAGTGTCAGTACTCCATCTTTCTGTTTCTCATTGATCTGAATAACTTCAAAATCACTGGGATAGTCAGTGGCTGGGTTGTTGCGAGGAACAATCCTCCAGTTCTCAATATCACTGCTTTTTAATGCACTTGAAATAAATTTACTTCTAGCTTTAGCTGTGAAGTATCCATTAAAAGCCACAATATACTCTGAAACAAGAGCACAACTCATCAGAACTGATGTTTAAGCAGCTTACTAATGAATTCATACCACAAAGGTCCAAATATTTTTTTACCTTTTTCCAGAACAAATAATCACAATTTGAGGCATTTTTCTGTTGCTTTTAGAAATCTGCAATTTCTGTCCGCACTATTGCTTTGGTTTTTTTCTTTATCAGGAAAGCTCCAATATATGATCAAAAACTTTGAAGGAAGGTAGAATTTTAACAGAAAGATAAAACATCAGGGGAGCAGTAGAAAGAGAACAGCCTTACTGTTACATCCAACAGTACAAACTGCTTCATTAGCATAGAATCATGGAATGATTTGGGGCGGAAGTGACCTTTAAGCTCATCCAGTTACAGCCCCCGGCCACAAGCAGGGATACCTTTCACTAGCCCAGGTGGCTCCAAGCCCCATTGAACCTGGCCTTGGACACTGCCAGCAATGAGGCAAGTCACAGCTCCACTGGGCAATCTGTGCCAGGGCCTCACCACCCCTCACAGGAAGAATTTTTTCCTAATGTCTAATCTAATCTCCCCTCTGTCAGCTTAAAGCCATTATGCCAATTCAATATACCTCTTGGCAAGTTTGATTTAAAGCATCTAGCCTCTACATGGTATTGCGCATTAGTGCAAATCACTGACACCAACTACAACACACACAGAGAATAAAGGTGGTCCCAACAGTCCCGTCCTAGATTTGCGTCAGTGAGAGAGGAGGAGAGCCCCAGCACACACCATCACATTCAATCTCTGGCTCACTATGTACAAAAACTTCACTACTGACATGCTGCCTGTCAGCACCCAGTGACACACACACAGCTTCACTGCAGGAACATTACGGGTACCTGTGGCAGCAAGTGGACACAGGGTAAAAGTATCCTACTGCTATCCTTTGCCATCCCCGCAGTGACATGTGCCTCACATTGTCTTTCATTGCTCCCTTCACAGTTATCTTCACAATCTTTCCGTAAGTAGATTTACACTTCCACACCTCCTCTTGAACAAACTCACAGAAATTTCTTGCCTTTCTCACCCCTTCAAGGCCCACTCATGATTACATTTCATAAAAAACCCTCAATCATACCACTGGCTAGGTCAAAACAAACAGCTACTAAACACACCAAAGTGAGGAGGCTTGCCCACCTGAGCCTTCACATTCCATTTACACTTTTAATATCCTTCTTCCCCTCTCTTCCTTCTCTTGTTCTCTGAGTCTTGTTACCAGTTAAACCAAGTACCTTTGAAAAAATCTGTGTCTCTCTTTGCACAGAGAGAATCTAGCAGACAATATGCTTCTACACAAACTTGAATGTTACAATTGCATAAATACCACAAATCAGGAAAATACACTCGAACTTTTCATGGATTTGGTTTTTTTCTTTTTTTACTGCTTAACTCTTATTACCATGCTCTACGACTGTTGAAGTGAATTCCACTTTCAAAGTAAGGCGAGAACATCCAGGACATATGTGAGCTTCATGAGAGGAATTCTCTAGTCTGGTACTGAAGTGTTTTTTGCCACAGAGTAAAATAACAACCAGAACAAACCAGATGTTTGCAAACTTCATGGTCACAGGAGAAAATGGTTTCATTCCAAAAATTCCATATATTCAAAGCACAATTTTCTTCTTTATAAACTAGTTCATTTTTGTTTCAGTAAATGTTGCTGTCACTGCGCTGATCAATTGATTATTTCTTAAAGCTGCATCCAAAATAAGTTGAGATTTCATGGTCTTCTGAGGTAAAGCCTAGTAAACAGGCTCATTTCTTTCTCCGCTTCTTCTCCATTTTGTACCAAAGGATCCAGTCACTCAGGATGTGGTAGCTGAGTCCTGTATTCCATTTCTGATGGCAAAGTTAACTCCCTAGAAGAATCAGCAAAGCTGATTGCAAGCCAACCTGTAAGGCAGGGCAATAAAGAAAATAATTAGGAGTTGTGCTTGTGCAACTGTAGAGCCTAAAAAACACACAAAAGAATACCTTCTGCAGTTAGTATTAGAAATGATACAGAAAAGGTTGCTCTTAAGTTTCATTTAGTAACTTTTCATGAATAGCATGATAGCTTTTTTGCCAGTCAGAAATGGGGCAAACAAAAATTCTGCTAAGGTACATCACTTTACACAAGAAGAATCAGATTCAAACTCCATGTCAAAGCCTGGTAAGGACAAAAGATACTGCAGGAAGCAAATATTCAGTTCCTGAGCTTGAAAGAAGTCTCTCAAATTTTCCTGAGGTGGAATGTGTCTTACTACAGCATGGGCACCTGAGAAAATAAGGGCTGGGACTACAGAAGTAGTAATGTGAAGTTAAAGGATAGCATTGAAGGTTTCTCACATGGAGGGGAAGCCTCCATGATTTATACACCAAGGTGGGAGAAATACTGAAAAAAAAATTGTAAAGATAGCATTTTTTTTAAAATTCCAAACATTTAAGCAGCAACTGGCAGGTAAATGGCCATTAAGACACAACTAATGAGCAATATGTATCTGATCTATCATAGCACCTGGAGAAGCAGAACTATACGTTGCTACAGTGACCAGGACTGTATAGTAGGAGCCTTATGAGGAGATTCACACTCCTTAGGAAGGCTAAGCTGAGCTCATAGCACAGCTACAGAACAAGCTGAGTCTGCATGTGCCAGCTGTCCACTTTTCTTTGATTTTATTTAGAACTCTCATGTATTTTTCTGTAATAGAGATGGAATTCCCCTCTAGTTCTGACATCCTGACCGTGAATTCCTTGTGACTAAAAAGCTTCCTCATCATCTCTAAACTATGCACAGCTACGGTACTCCTGCTCTCGGCTGAGCTCTGCCAATCTTATCACTTCACTTGTTTATAACCCTTAAAGCAATAAACATTCAACTACGCAAACGAGCAAAATCTTTACAGCTGACTGTACGCAAGCACAATGATGAAATACAGAAACCAGAAGCAAATGAACAGCACACTCGCTCGTTTATTCTGTGAAACAGCCATACTATGTGGTGCTGGACAAGTACTGAGCCTTGCCCAGCCCCTGAGCAGCTCCGCTCGGAGTTGCCCTGGCGGAGCACCGACCCTGTCCCGGGAGCCCTGCCCGTGCCACAGACGGGGCCGCCGCTCCCGACCACCGCGCAGCCACCGAACGAGTACCCCCACCTCCGCCGCGCCCGCTCCCGTGAGTCGGCCGCGCCGCCCCGGACAGCGCCGCCGCTCCCAACTCACCCCGCGCTGGGGAGAGGCGGAGGAGGAGCGGCAGCCGCCCGGAGCGCGGCGGCGGGCGAGGCAGCCGCAGAGGCGAGAGGAAGCGAGCACCGGGAGCGGCGGCCGGGTGCTGCAGGCCCCGCTCTGTGCCCCACACCCCTCGGCGGCACCGCACCACCCGCAACCCGAGCAAGCAGCAACGACGCCGCGCCCCCGCGCTCACCGCGCCGCCGTCGCCCGGCCCGCCGCCGCCATTTTGTGCACTGTTTATCGCCGTGTTCTCGCGAGAGCCCCCCACCGGCAGTGCGCGGGCGGGCGTAACGGGCCGTGCTGAGGGAGGCGGTGCTCGGCTGGCTGGGAGAGGAGGTGTAGCGGCCCGGTTACTCGGGGGAGGGGGGGCAAGCGGAGTCTGACTTCTGCGAGCGAGGCTTGAGATGTGGATGTGGCCGGCGGGCACGGGCCGGCAGCGCCTGACGAGCGAGCGAGAGAGGTGGAAGTAGAAACGTGCTGCAGCTTCATGTTTTTCAAGCTTCGTTTAAGCCCTTCCTCAAAACAGGTGTATTTGTTTAAATCCCAGTTGCAAACAGGCATAAGGCATTATTCGCAACACTTCATACGTACTTTTATACTTCACAATTCAAGCAAATAGCTTCCAGGGCCTGCTGAGGCCGGGGTCAGCTGCAGCTGACATGAGGTGAGTGGCAGACCAAACCTTTCAATGGATCCCTGCCCTGATGCCTCTCCTTCCTTCACCCAAAAAAGCTTGAGAATATGGTGCTGCAGTAACACAGCAGTATCAAAGTGTCATGGGAAGTAGCTCCTTAATCATAAAAATTACGGCCTGAATTTCCCTCTGGACAACAGCTTTTCAAGCATTTCAATGATACAACTTAGAATTACTAATTTACAAAGAGATTTGTACCCAGTCTCTGCCTCTATGAGGGTAACTACTAAATTATTCTTTACAAAACCTACTCATAAAAGCTTTATGGGCATTGTCCCTATTAGAACATAAGGCTCTGACATCACCAATGAAGAGCTACTGCGGAGGAGCAACACCCACTTTATAATCACAATTACAGGATTCAGCAACACCCTGCAACTGCTGTATACACATCCTTGTCATGTTTTAAGCCCAGCCAGTAACTCAGAACCATGTAGCTGCTCGCTCCCCCTTTTCTTGCGCCCTCTGCCCCTGGAGGGATGAGGAGGAGAATCAAAAGAATGTAATTCCCATGGATTGAGACAAGAACAGTCCAGTAACTAAGGTATAACACAAAACCACTGCTGCTACCACCAATAATAATAATGGTAAAGGAAATAACAAGGGGAGAGAATACAATTGCTCAGCACCTGCTGATCCATGCCCAGCCCAACCCGAGCAGCAGTCAAGCCCTTCTGGGTAACTGCCCCCAGTTTATATAGTGGGCATGATGTGCTGTGGTATGGAATACCTCTCTGGTCAGTTTGGGTCAGGTGTCCTGTCTCTGCTTCCTCCCGGCTTCACCTTCTCCCAGGCAGAGTATGAGACTCAGTCCTTAGAGTAAACATTACTGAGCAGCAACTGAAAACATCGGCGTTATCAGCACTGTTCCCAGGCTGAAAATCAAAAGCACAGCACTGCTCAGCTATTAAGGAGAAGAATGACTGCTACTGCTGAACCCAGTACACGAACACAGTGACACCAACCCCAGTGACAAGTACAGCAGCTACTCAAACTGTGACTGCAACAGACTGCAGCTACTCCAACTCCAAGCATAGCAACTATCAGAGCTGCTATCCCCAGCAGGGATTTTGGGGAGCAAGCTGGTATAGTGTACTGACCTCCCATTGTTGCCATCAGGAATAAGCACCGAAACATTCGAGACACAGATGCTAGCACAAACAAAGAAAAGATGTTCCTCAAGTCATCCTGCTGTGTGTAAGATTTCACTATAACATCACGGAAGCAGTATTAAGGAGCCCATGGCAGCATAAATACAAAAGATTGAGAACATTCTTAATGCAAGTCATGTCTCTCTTTTAGGTAGCAATTATGTGCACACAGAAAGGGCAGCTTTCCTGACTCACACAAGTAGAGCCTGTAACACACGAGCAGTGCGTGACTTCTAGTAAGTACCTATGCATAAACATATTTATTTATATAAACAAAAGCATACAAACCATACAGCATCAAAACTTCGGTAAAGTTTTTTATTATCATTATCATCATCATCTTAGGAAATTAATCAGTATTTTTAAACCAAAATGTTACTTCATTTTCTTTAGTGATTATGTTTTTTTATATTTTTATATCCTTTATTCAATTCTCCAGCTGTATTTCAGATTGCTGAAGCACTATTTAAAGTATTATCAAGATCATTGGCACTTTGAATACAAAAGCATACAAGCTTATCTCCAAATTCCTTTACAGCTCTGTAAAACCTCTGCAGTCATTTAAACCTTCTCCGGATCAACAGTCCTTTGCCATGCACCTTGAGAAGTTCCTTAAATAACATAAATCAAAAGCAACAACATTTACACTTAAAACACACAAACATCTGCATTAGAAAAGTTTGCAAAACTACGTTAAAGAAACTTAATACAGTTGACAGGATTTGTCTTTTTGAACAGTGTCATGTTGGGGGGGGGGGCCATTTGTAACAAATTAGGAGAATTCTCAAATTCAGTCAACTTTGCAAGCTGACATTATGTAGCACTATACAAGAGACAGCTGCCTGCCTGCCTTGAAGAGAAAGTGAACATACATTAACCTCAACAAGATTCTGTCATACAAGAAAGCAGCAGAAGAGTGGTTTAATGCAACAAGGCAGAGAGGATCCAGAGTTCTGATGTCTAGTTTACATGTAGCAAGGTATGGCTAAGTTTCAGTAAGCCCACCAGCATTCACTACACATTTTGGCAGCACTGATCAGAATATGTAGCATTTGCTCCAAAGGACATCTGAATACTCCTATTTCACTTTGCCTGTTAAAGCTTCCTTGCGTATAATTCTGAAAATATACAGTGCAAGCCATGCCCAGACCCATTCAGGCAGGCACTCACCCAGCGTGAACTGTGGAGAGACACAGGGAGACAAGAGAAAAAAACAAAGGGACAGATTAAGATATATTTCATTAAAGTAAAAAACCATTTCTCAAATTACAACTAAAGCAAGTCAAAAGCTTGAACATTAACCTAAGCCTTAAATTCAACCCCCTGGAAGTACATCTTTAGTCATTTTGGAAGTAGTGCCCACAGCTATGTTCTGCAAATAAATCCTGAAATGCTTTGTTCAAGTTTGCAACAGCAATACTGTCTACTTTCTTTAATTACCACCTTTGTTCCTGTCTCTTTTATTATTTTTGGACTAATCCTTTACTTCTTTTGTCTCCTTCTGCTTGACTTAATGCTATAGGAGGCCACTAGGTAGGACACATGAGATGTGACCAATGTTCTTAAAATTATTTTGCAGCCCAGAGTCTGGCCTCCAAAATGAAAAGCCAACAAACAGAGGACCTGCATTTATGTGGCTTAGAATAAAAATGTGGGCTATTTTTCTGCTATTATTCTATCCTCTCTACTCACTCTTCCTCAAAGTAGAAATATACTCAATAAAGTAAGATTGAAAAATACTACTTCTGTTAGCAGAGACAACAGTGAAATGCTTGCCCGCTCAGCAACACCCCAATTCAAATGAGAGACTCTACTTCTGAATAAGTCTCCCACTTTTCGCTGCGCATTAAGTGGGAATTGGATTCACTCATCCTAAAAAATAAGCATGCCCAAACATAACTTTCTAAAGTAGAATTAGTGAGAAAATATGGCACAATGCCCTTAAGTCCTGCAATAAATACTGCACTTTTTCAGAATATGAGCATAGTTTTCATTCAGTCTCTTAAGAAAGTAAACTGTGGAAGCTTATGTAACTTCTACTGATAAACATTGCATAGTTTAATAGATTATATTACCTTTATTGCATGCTTCCAGTAACCAGTAGTCCTTGTCGATAGCCCAAGAGTAGAAACAGCATGACTTGCATACTCTTCAGCAGAAGGAAAAAAGAAAGATCTCTTTGATGCCATGCCACCGCGTGATGTCATTTTAGAAATGACAAATGGAGTTAAGCTCTGAACAAAAATTCCTTTTGAGGCACACTCATAATGTAGTGCTCTACTGAAATAGTCCAAGTAGGTCTAGAAAGACAAAAGCAGAGACACTGGAATAACCAGCATAAAAATACACATTTCTGAAGTACTATCAACATCTCTATTTGTTGTTATTTGTTTGCTAAAAACCTGCAAGTGCAACAGTACAGTAACTTGCAGGACAGAATGACTGCTTAACTCTCTGATGTGAATTTGGCAAACAATCTGACAATTCTGCTTAAACACAAACTCAGAAACATTTATTTCATCTAAAACACCTTGTTTAGTCTGAGGTCATTGATAAGACACTGACTATATATTCTACTGTCAGAAGGACAAAATTAAGTCCCATTCAACATATTTACAAGTGCATTTTATATTCAACTTCCCCAGAAGCTAGGTTAATTACTTCCTGGGACTACTTCAATGCAAAATTAAACATTCATTTAGTTATGTGCATCTGCATTACCTCATTTAGCTCATTTTACAATACAACAAAAAAAACCTAAAAAACCCTCACAAGTCGGTAACTGGGACTGCTGGAATCAGACAGAAAAATGAGCACAACTCAGTGTTACCAAGGCAGCAACACTGATGCTGTGCTGAAGCTACTGCTGTGCTGCAAAGCCAGTTAACCGCTGAGAAAGAGCATCTCTTACACCTGCTTTAGGAAAACAAAACAATCCCACCACTTCAAAAACCGTATGCTGTTAATGCACAGAACCTTAGCATGCTAGAGCAGCTTGTTCACACTCTTATGCCCATGTAATAATATTCAGTGGCCAGGCTTTAAACTGTATTGCTGATACAAGATCTGAATTAATAATACCAGCTAAAGGAAGAAATTTGGATACATTTGGTTTTGTTCTGTTCTTTTCCATACAGGCCTTTTAATTGTTTCAGTTCAGAGTGCAGTTCTACATACATTAGCATAACAAAGGAGGGAGATACTTTGCAAGAGAAATAGGAATTTTATAACTTTCCTCACTGAAGAAAATCTGCAAGTTTTATATGCTGGGGTATTAAAGAGCTGGTTTTACTCCGGAAAAAGGGAAGTACTTACAAGAGCTATCTCAGAAGCAAGGCTGCATAAGGGTTAGGCTACAGGAGAGGGCAGCCACTGATACCTGGGAGCAATAACCACTTGTCTTTAGACGCTGTTTCTAGGCAAGATCCCATCTACAATCTCAGCTGCTTTTCTGGATTCAACAGGTTATCCCATATAAATCTGCATCCCCACAAGCATTCATACTTCCAGCATCACCCAGCTGTCCCATCCAATGCATGATTGACTGGGTCTCCTCAGAAATAATAATTACAGTGAGGGAAGTTCCTTTCACTTTTCCCCAAATACAGTACAGACAATGGTATAAGAAGCCTTCTGCCCCTTGGTGTTAGGTGAAGCAGTGGCTTGATTTGGCCACAGCCTTGCTACAGTGGTGGCTTGAGCATGAGTATAGCTCCTTTTACTACCAAATACTAATGTGTAAGTAGCTTGGGGTATGTCTGCACAGTTCAGCTGAAAAGGCAAAATGAAATCTTGACTCTTTCAACAGCCCATAGAACTGCCACTTTGCTTTGCATATCATTCCTCTGAGCAAGGTAACATTTCTCCTAGAACTACTGTTACACCATAATTTGCACATAGTCCAGGAAGCACTGACTTTGGTTCAGAGCACCAGTGAGGTTAAAAAGTTTACTGCATCATACATGTAACACTTATCTCTGGTATTTGAAAAAAATCTCTAGAAAACCTGATTCTGAAATCAAATTAAAGTATTGCTGAATCTGAAAAACACCAAACGAATGCAAACAACCTATAATCTGTTTTTCAGTGCATACCATTAAATATTAGACCCCAGCTTACTTTAGAAGCACCATAGATCGTCAACATTGGCGTTGGCTGACAACAGGATGCAGAAGAAACATTCACAATTGCACCTTTTTTCTTCTCTACCATGCCTGGTAGCACAATATGTGTCATCATGTTAGCAGAAGCAATATTTATGTTGATCATGTCCCACAGCATATCCTCAGACAGACTGGTAAAATAGTCCGGGTAGGAATAAAACATTCCTACATTATTCACCAAAATCCCAATTTCTCTGTCTTTGAGAGCCTCCTTAATGGCTGGATAAGGCTCACGACCCTTGCTGAAGTCAGCTACTATGAAATCTGTTTCCACTTTATAGGTTTCAGATATGCTTTTGGATACAGCCACCAGCTTCTCTTTGTTTCGGCTGATTAAGATAATGTTGACACCACGCTTCGCCAGCTCTTCAGCATATGCCTTCCCAATACCATCTGTGCTACCTGTAACAGAAAAGAAAATCCCAAAGTGAAAATCAGAGCAGCCCCAACCATCTATTTTGACAGTTCCTTCAATTACAGAAGAATCTGAGCACATAAAACCCCATAACAAAAGGAGGAACTTATCTGCATCACTGTCTACACCTGTAGATGTTCAGGGTGTACCTTCAAGTTTTGGGGCAAACTGCTGTGTGATTCTTTCCCAGCAGCCAGTCAACACACTGAGATTGCCCATCTGAGGAGTTTCATTTAGTAAGGTGCTGTACAGCTGTCACTGCTCATGCAGAGTAACTCACAACATGTGGTAATACACGTCCCAGCTTGTGACAGAAAGTTCACTCAGCAGTATATGCTACCAAGTTTTACAGTATGTTATCCATGTTATACACACATAAGCAAATATTCTGCTTCAAGTCTCTTACCAGTGACCACGGCCCATTTTCCATAGCGCTTGATAAGATCAATCTCGCCGCCCAGCTTTGGAATTACATGCAACCTAAGCATGCTGTAAGTGTCAATTGCAAGGGACATACACTTCCTGACTGTGTACCATGCTCCAACTATAGCCAGGGCCTCTAGGTAAAAATTGCAGGAACGACTGATCTCTCTGTACAAGAGGTGGAAACGATCCACTGCAGCCATGGTGACCACAAGCCTGGAAAAAAACACACAGAAAATTACAGCTACTTCTGGGGACACCTAAACTTTTCAGACTGTATGGATAACCTTTGAGATTCAGCATGTTGTAGCCTGAGGTCTGAGCACCATTTTGATGCAGAAAAGACACAAGTCAGCCTGCTAAAATTTGGATATCACCTACCATCACCCTCAGTGGTTTACCTACTTCTTAGCCTTTGTTCAAGCATTCAGGTGTTAACCAGTTATACTGCAATGACTCTGATCAGTCATACTGTAAATAAAGCAGAGATCACAGAATCAACTAGGTTGGAAAAGCCCTTTAAGATCAACAAGTCCAACCATTACCCAGCACTGCCAGGGTCACCACTAAACCACGTTACTAAGGGCCTGGTCTACACAGTTTTGTAACACTTTCAGGGACAGTGATTCCACTAGTTTCTTGGGAAGCCTGTTCCAATATCTGATCGCTATCCCAGTGAAAAAATTCCCAGATAGGCGCAGATCAACATATAAAGCTAATTTTGAAAGATTAAGAAAAGAGGCAATGAGAAACCAGGTGGAAAGCTGAGCACAGGAGAAACAGGCTCTTTCAAGCACAAAAAACTACAGGAGAACAAAGCAAACTCAGAGACAGAAGCAGCAACACCGGCTCTCGGGACTGAAAATCCTTCAACAACGGCACACTGCCGTGCGTTAATATCACACCGCATACCAGCTTTCAGCAAAAAAAGCCTCACATGGTTTTACTGGTCAATATTTCTTAAAACAAGCACAGAACCCCACCACCGCCTCCCAGGCAGCACCCGATTTACAGCCGCAGCCGGCAGCTTACCGCTACTGGCGTTAGGGCCGTGACAAAGTGCACACCGGGACGCAGGCCTCACCCCTCCCGGAGGGCAGCAAGCTCAGGGGGCGTTCTCCCAGCGACAAACGGGCCTGACCCGGCGCCTCAGCATCCCACTCAGCCCCGGCCCGGGTCGGACTGTCACGGAGGGAAACCATACCCCAGCCACGGCCCATGTGGAGGAACGCGCCGCCCTCCCGGGGCTGCTCCGGGCCCACAGTGACTCACCCGCCGGGCCGGGCCCGGCCGGGCTCGCGTGCCTCGCGTTCTTCTTCTCGCTCATCCCGCGCGTCGGCAGTCTGACCGGATCGATCCTCATCG
>JAOEHY010032150.1:0-14027 GCA_025447955.1 Psilopsiagon aurifrons
AGGGTGGTTGAAGTCCCCCATGAGAACAAGGGCCTGCGAGCATGAGGCTGTTCCTATCTGTCTATAGAGCTCTTCATACACCGAGTCCTCTTGGTCAGGCAGTCTGTAACACATCTCCACAGTAATGTCTCCCATCGCTGTTCTCCCTTTAACCCTGACCCACAAACTCTCTGTTAACTGCTCACCTCTCCCCAGACAGAGTTCCATCCTCTCCAGCCTATCCCTAACATAAATAGGGATAACTAGCCTATCCCCCTTGGCATCTGCCATGCCTGTCTTTTCTAAAGAGCCTGTAACCTTCCATTCCAGCACACCACTCACAGGAGCCATCCTGCCATGTTTCTGTGATACCAGTTATATCATATCCTCATAGACTTACGCACATCTCTAATTCGTCTTGTTTGTTCCTCATGCTACAGGCATTTGTACAGAGGCATCTGAGCTGAGCTCCAATTGAAGCCGGCTCCCTGGCTGGGGCAGCTGTAATTTTCCTAGAATTTTCCTAGAAACGTCTTTCTAGAATTTCAGTATTCAGCCTTCCGAAAGGCTGCTAGTTGTGGACTGAAATCATAATGTGGATGCTTAAAGAAGCCAAGTATGTAAACAGAAGTGAGGTACAGCTAGAGCACTGCCCGATGAGAATAGCTGTGTGCTTTAAAAATAGTAGTTACCCTACTCAGCTTGTCTCTGCCTGTGGTGCTTGCAGACAGCTGGATGTTCATAGAGTGCTTGCACCTCTGTTTTCACTCTTAAGTCATATGAAACACTTCGCTTGTGTTCCTCTTTCTTGAAAGCAGTTGTGTAGCTGTACCGGGGATGTGAAGAAGAGAGGTGATGGCAAATGGAGCAGAAGCAAGTTCCTGTATGATCATGAGCAGATTTGTTCATGAAACACTCAGGATGTGGTTTGCAGTGTGGAAAGGTTTCTCTAAGACAAAAAGTTTCTATTTAGCAGGAGAGAGTCTTGATGTTAGCCACATTTGACAGTTCAAATGTGTGACTTGGAAGTCCCACAGCGTGAGTTATATTCTTCCCCAAGGCTAAGGCACTGCTCTCTGAGTTCTCTGTCTTGTCCAGGCTCTCCAGTTCTCCACCTTCCCTTGGTGGCTGTGCCCTGGCCTTAGGAATTGTGATTGGCCCATCTGTAAAATCGGTGAAACAAACAGTGAAGAAAGGGAAAGGGGATCTTTCACAGAAACCTCTTGTGAGGGAACCATACTGTTATTTTTCTACCTTGAAGAGTGGGCAACCATACAGGACATTTCTTATTCACAGTCATCAAGCATTCAGTAATTACTGATGTAATTTGTTACAACAGGGATGTGAGATGCTTTTTTGGAATGGACTTTTCATGATTGCAGGTTCTGTACTTCCAATGGAACTTTTGAAATGAGAACTGGTAATGCCAGATTATATTCCTTCCTGCTTGAAATAAGTTCATTGGGGTCTGATGTCTTCCACTTGATTTCAATTAAAGGAAATGTGGTCATTGCTAATACTGTAGAAACACGCGTGTTGCGTTCCTACATCTGATAGACATAATGGAGGGTTTCAGGAAGGAATAATTAGTCTGGTTTCATAAGCCTCTCTTCACTTTTCTGTGGGACTTAATTGCATGCAACAAAACTTCCCAAAGCACATTACTTGCACAGTATATGAGAGGAGAGCATACAGAGTTTGTACTACAGTGCCTGCCAAGCAAAAGCATGCCCCAGCTCTGGCCTTGCTGGTGATGCTCAGATTTGTCTGTGTGGAATGCATGGTCCTTGCAGGGGCTAGAGAAGAGCAGTGTGCAAGGTGCATGCTGAGGGATGTAGTGTACAACTTCACACCTCATGAAAGTGGGAGTTCCAAATTATGTTCTTCATGCCATCTCCTCCCTATCTCCTCCCACTGCCCTTCCTCTTGTGGCTGGTGAACCTCCTCTGGTCTCATGCCGTTGCCAGTTACCCTCTCCTCCTAAGAACGAGATTCCTTCCTCTTGTGTTTAATAGCTAACCTTGCCTCACATGTTTCCCCTTGCCATTTCCAGGCTTGTGCTTGATTGACACATTTAATAATCTGCCAACCCAAATGACAGTCTGTGCTCCTCTGTGCAAACATCAAATGCTGCCCAGCTTCATTCGGTGCTTCTCAGGCTTTTTACCTCTCTGTCGCTCCCTGCAACCCAATATTGTCTTTTCCCAATATGTTATCATCTGTAGCCCCTGAAGGCAGCAGCCTCATCAGCCTTTGTTCCTGAAACATGGCATGTAAATCCAAACAGATCATCAGCGGTTGAACGGTCAGAGGTGCTTGGTGCCAGCGCAGGCACCTGCAAGGAGGCATGAGGCCCTTGGGTGTCCTGTCCCACACACTCAGCTTTCTGCCAGGGTTTGTTTCCTACTGCTGGGTGTGCGGCAGCTTTAGTGTTGGAAGAGGAAATACATTCCTGTTAGCTCATCCTCAGACATAGGGAGTAAGATAAGCTATTGTCCTGTTTTGAGAAAACATTCACTCACAGTACAATAACATACGTGAAATAGCAACAAAGAGGAAAACAGCTCATGGCGATATGTATGTTAAGCTGATTAAACTCATAGTTCCCCGTTACAGCAGCATTTTTGATCTCTCTGCCAGCTCCACCAAATACCCCCACGTGCAAGATTATCATCTTGTTTTTCAAGATCTTGAGTCATCTGTGCTCATTTAAAGCAGGACAGCTTGTTGTGTTCCCCTTTGTTGTTCTGCTGAACCTTGGATTTTTTTCCTTTTTTACTGTGAATTGAATGACTTCAAGGACTCTCTTTTACCTTTCCATCCACGACTGATGGGAGTCATGGTGTTCCTGTGCAGGGTCTCTCCTCTGAAGGGTGTCCAGAGGCTGGGCAGAAGCAAACTCTCTTCCGTGGCTGCACAGAGGCAGATGAAAACTTCTGGTTCTGCTTTGATTCCATAGTGCTTTAATGGTTATCTACAGCCAGCAGAAGTACTTCTTGCGGCCATGGGTCAGGGTTGCTGTACATGGTTAGCTGTTTTGGAAGGTCTGAAGACATGAGGAAAACCATACACTCTAAGAACTTTTAGAGATTTCTAAGTCAACATAAGGAGACTTCCCTGTCCTGGTAGTATTCTGTAGCATGTAACTGTTGTAACTGTTCCCTCCATGCATCATTTCCCCTGCCCGCATTTTGGAGAATGCTATTCCTGTCTCAGCAGCATCTTTCTGTCTTTGTGCATACAGGACAGAATAGGAGTGTTGAGATCTGCCTTTGCAGAATGCAGGGATAAAGTTGGTTCCCCTTTAATATCTGGCAGAGGCTGATTTCCTTCTGTTATTTATTTTTGGGGGTTGGTTTTGATTTTAAAGTAGACAGCAGTTTGCCTTAGATCTGTTTTGACAGACCTGCAGTGACTAGGTAATCTCTAAAGGATATGAAAGGTTTAAAAATTTTAATTTTGTTTTTATTAAAGTTTATCATGACTTTTTTCATGTACCCCTAGTAAAGCAGGGGGGGAAGAGAAATCTACACAAACCCCCAAGCATTCGCTTAATGAAACTCTAATGGGAGGCGCCTGGCGGGAAGGAAGTGGTTAGATAGCTGGGCTGGGGAAGGCAGACCAAAGGCACGCTGTAATATTACTGGAACGTGGCAGGAATCTCATAAACTCCCCATCTAGCTCCAGCAGACACTTGTCACTGAGAGCTCATGGCTTTCATTAAGCAGAAAGAGAGGAAGCTCTGATGGCTGACTTGTTCCAGAATGTTTGTCTTGTTTGGCTGCATTGTAAAGGCCTTTCCACTTAAGAAAAGTAAAGGGGAAAGCATCACCAGATGCTGTAGTAAAATGCTGGGAAGCTCCTGGTTCATCTCCTACTCTGCTTTTTTTCTCCCCATCAAAGCAGTCTGCAAAGCCAGACAGAAACCAGGTTTTCAGGGTGCAGGGTCTCTGCTGAGCTCAGGCAGCTGCTGTTCCCTTTGTGCAGAAGAGTAGCATCCCTGTCCCTATGGTCTTATCCTTGGTACCAAGCTTGGTCACAAAAGCTCTGCTGCCAGTGGCAGCTGTGCCTTCTTCTTCTCCTCACTATTTCTCTTCCACCTCTCTCCTTTCCAGTTTTGGAATAGAAAATTCTTCTCTAGAGGACTTCAAGGTGGTGGTTGCAGTGGTGCAGGTTAAATTCAAGACTGAAGGTTCTCCCTTTTTGGAGTGCATCAGTGAATCTCTGAAGACATTGCAGGTTAAACAGCAGTAGATACTGCAGACAGTTCTCAATATGTGCCAGAGAGGGGTTACATGTCAGTGTGAGCGACACAGGACTCATATTAGCAGCAAATCCAGCTCATGTTTGAAGTCTCATCAGAGCAATGATGCTGCTTCTGTCCAAGCCTCGCACTTGCTCAGGTGATGTGTCTGACTGAGCACCCTGCTTTCACGTTCTGGTGGTAAGAAAAAGAAACCTTCCAAAAACTTAGACATGCATGCTTCAGCAACTGCTCCTCTTCTGTCAGCCCTAATTTATGGTGTTAATCTCCATAGTGTTGTACGGTAGCAGCTCCTCTCCAGTATTTTTCCTACAGGTTTGACTGTTCTGGCCATTAATGCAAGGCTGTTTTCTCCCTTTCAAATTAAATATATCTGGAATGAAGATGCCTCCTTCTGAGTTAACAGGTTAATGAGTTTAGCAGGTTGCTTCTCTTGCATGCTTTTGTGGGTGTATTAGCTTGGAGTATCTTTTCCTGTTCTGCTGTTGACCTGAGCTGAAAAGGGCTGGAGCTCCAGCACAGAGAATTGCTGATACCTCGATGCCGCCTTTCCTAAGTTGCCCAATAACACATTAGGTGGGGACAGTGGCAGAAAGAAAAGCCCAGTTGTGTTTAACTTTGTGTTCAAATACAGTGAAGATGTTTAACTCGTTCATAAGTAAATAGCGGAGTAGGATGAGGAAGGGCCATGAGAAGGAAGCTACCTGCCAGGCTTTATGCTTATGCCCTTCCTGAGGAGCTGCTGTATGGAAGGAGTTGCTGTATGAGGAGTTGCTGGGCTGGAAGTTGCTGGTTCCTTGGTATCAGCACTGATACGGAACAGGAACACGTGCTTCAGATCAGCTGCTTCACCAGACTCTGTGGTGGATAAGAACAAACCCCCTCGTCTGTCAGTGCTGCTCATGCTTCCTGGGTTTTGCTCTGCTCCTCTTGTGGAGGTGAAGCTGTGCCCCACTGCAGCCTCTCGGTGTCCATACACACCTCCCGTGCTGGGAGGAGAGGTAGGACCTCAGGACCCCAGCCCCAGATGGTGTGTCACGGTTTGCTGCAGCTCCACACACGCTGAAGTTTGGTCTCTCTGTGGTGGGAAGCCTGGAGTCCTGCCAAACAGCTCCTGAAGGGCACTGGTAGGCTTGGGACTGCAGTGCTCTGCTTGGTCGTATAAGCTCGTCCTTGCAGAGCATCAGGGGCCAAGGCCATTTTCCTGGGATGGTGCTTGCCTTGGCTGCACACTTGGGTTGTGTGTGGCAGCAGCACTGCTGCGAGGTGAGGGTTTCCAGGATTCCCTTCTGCCCGGCTGTGACCTGCCCATCTGCACACACTGTCAGGAGTGAACTTTCGTGACTGGTTTCTGCTTGGGCGACAAAAATGGAAGTTGTGCTTGAAGCCAGGCAGCTTCTCGAGGCTCATGACCATGTTCCTGACTGCTGCTGTTCAGGGTCAGAAATGTGGCTGACTCCTCTCTGACACTGACACCAAAAAGGTGTTGTGATGCACTGGTCCTGGCCAGGGGCTGCAGCCTGCTTTCTGCAGGAAACATCAACAGGGCATCAGGACGTGGTGGGCTGGAGCTTTCCAGCTCAAGGAGGCCCAGACCTGTACAGGCATCCATTTATGTAGAGAAGTTGATGCACTTCCGCAGGCTCACGCTCAGTGCTCAAAGAGAACATCCTGCACCTTTCCTCGCTTTGGGGAATATCCTTGCAGAGCATCATGGAATCGTAGAATAGTTAGGGTTGGAAAGGACCTTAAGGTCATCTAGTTCCAACTCCCCTGCCATGGGCAGGGACACCTCACACTAAACCCTCAGTTCCTTGCTTGTTTGTTTCTATCTTTTCCCTGTCCTGATTCTCTCATACTTCATTCTGCTGCAGGGGCGCACATCTGATGGTCTCTAAGCGGCCAGACTGGAGCAGGAGAGTATCTGACCTAACAAAAAAGGGCTTTGAGATCTTTGCTCGGAGGAGGCATTATGAAAATGGGAAGTATTCTCATCCTGCAGCTCATTTTAGGATTATAGACTTAACTGCAAGAGATACATAGCTTGGCTTCTGAAATTGATTTTGGTTTTCTTTAAGAGCCATAGGCAAAACAAGATTGTATACGTTAGCAATGGGATGATTTATGAACGGGGGTTTATAGCAGCTGGCACAAGACTGGTGTTTGCTTATATTTCTCATATATACATACTTCCTTTTCCTTCTGTAAGGCCTGTTCATCCTCTGATGATGACGTTAAGCTCCTCAGAACTGCCTAAGAAGGAGCTACCACATGCATTTATTTTTCCACTAAAAACTTGAGCTTGTTTAGTACCATGTCTGGCAATGCCATTCTCTTGCTCTGGCTGCTTCAGAAGGAAATCTGGGGACCTGTAAGCAAATAACAGCCTACCTCAAATAAGAATCTTATCCTTATTCCTACTAAAACTTAGTTTACGGCTGCCTGAAACAGGAGGGTTTGTAGTTCTTCCAGTCAGTTTGCTTTTCTGAATTGTATGTCTTGATGCCCTTGCCATGTATTTTGTTTTAACCTCAGTGACTTATTAAGGCCACTAGTTCCAAAGTTTAATTGGGAGCTGTATGAGAAAGTATTACATATATTTGCTTTAAATTTGCATTTCTTCCATGTTCACTGCATTCCTCCAGAGATGGGAAGATGAGAGGAGCAGTGTTGGTCCAGCTCCCTTAAACTAACCTTCATTTGGATCCTTCTCGCAAGGCCACCTTATTTCTTTTCAAACCATGCAACTTTAATCATCTTCTTTTCTCTGTGGGTTCCTTTTCCTACCCATCTTTTCATTCTTCTCATTCATCCATGGCCACTTCATTAAATAAAAGACGGTGTTTATTTTTTTTGTCCTGTTGCACGTGTCTTCATGTGTCATTTCTCTCCCAGGCACTGGGAAGTGTAGATTTCTTTTGATTTGCCTGCAGGGATGTCCCGGCCTTTCCAAAGCTGGCATGATGCACCATGTACATCCCACTTAATGCCCTCCCTGGTTCTGCCTTGGGCTCTGAACCCTTAAATCTCAGCTTTCTTGTGGAGTGGAGCATGGGGGCCCCTGCATGGCCCCTGCTACTACTCTCCAGGCTGACAGGGACAGAACATGGGGATGGACTGAGCGTGACTTGGGAGCATTTTTCTTTGCCTTCCTGATCTGCTGGTATTCATGCAGGGCAGACATTTATGCTCCTTTTCTGGGAACTACTCTCTCATTTGGTTACCAATTAAGCTGACGTGTTCTGGCCCTTTCCATCCTCCTTTTTATTGTTATGAAGAATGAATTAGGGCTTGGTGTTTAGGATTGTTCTCTGGCTTCCACTGCTACTTTGCTGCCTCCTTTGTGGCAAAACAATGGCATTAATTTTGGCCTTTGCGGGTGGGCAGGCAATCTGGCAGTGCACAGTGCCTGTCCGTTCCACTTCACTTGTGCAGCCACCTCGTCTTTCCACATCACCTACTCACTTTTCTCTTCCTATTCTTTTTTCTTGCCTCCCCTTCTGTGCATGCGTGTGTGTGTGTGTGTGTGTGTGTGTGTGTGTGTGTGTGTGTGTGTGGTGTGGAGGATTGCTGGGGGTGTATTTTGTGTCAGTCCGGAGGGGTTAAAGGTTGCAGCCTGGATGCCGAGCAACAGGAAGCGAGGATGTGGGTGATACGGGGCAAGGAAACCTTTCCCTGCTGCACCAGTGCACCCCAGACAGAGCATAGATCTCACTGGGAGCTTAGAGCTGACGAGCAGCGTGCACCAGGGACAGTCAGAAATGTGAAGTACAAGTCTCATACGTTGCAGAACCCTCACATCCACCATGTGCTCCTGCTGGTGTCGAGCCACAGCTCACAGGGAAGTGGTGACCCTGTTGTGATCTGGGATACGGACCCTTCTATTTTTCCTTTCAGTAATGTGAGAAAGAGCAGAGGAGTTGGAAGCCCACAGCCTGTTGCTGCTGCTGCTGACTGTGTAAGGCAGTGCTTTGCCCTGGCCCTGTGCAGACAGGGACAGCCAAGTGATGAAAGGAGGATGTTCTCCATGGCACGTGCCCATGTCTGTCGCTGCTGCCAGCTCCTGTCGGCAGGTCCCGCAGCTGTTCTCAGCCCTCGGCAGAGCTGCTCTGGGCTCGGCTCTTCCTCCTAGCATTGAGGCTTCAGCACATGATGGCTCTCACCTGCTGGCCCTCAGCCAGCATCAGACCCCGCTGCGCCTCCTGCACCAAAGGAGTGTGGCAGGCTTGGTGCTGCCGGACCAGCCCACTGCAGCCGCAGAGCACACACAGAGTCAACAGTTTCCTTTCTTCTGCACAAATTGGCAAGGACTAACCTTGTCATATCTAGTGCAGTGCTAACGGGCGCCTGCCTCCAAGGGGTAATCATGCAGGCATAAATTCGGAAAGTTGCTAAGCTATGAGCAGTCTTATGAGCATTAAAAGTGTCCTCTTTGCCAGAAAGGTCATTCATAACTTGGCTGTGCTGCTGATGTACAGTCAGTGATATTGATTGATTAATGTATAAAAAGCACCAAATCCATTTGCTTCTATGAAAGAGAATAAAGTGCAGTCGACTCTCTCTTTATTTTCACCTCATCCTTTTGTTTGAAGGACATTTTTTTTTCCTCTTTTTGTTTTGCCAGCTAGGTTTAAGGGGGTTACAAAAAGCCAGTTTCTGCCAAGTAATGCGTTCACAAAGGGAACATTGATTCACATCAGTGTCGCTTGAATTACCCTTAAAGGTTTGCCAAGGAGTTGTTCTTATATTAACCTTCTGTTCATCAAAGACAAAATAAATAAATAAGTCATAAAATCGGCTTCACTGCCCACGCTGGACTTGGATGCAAAACAGGAATTTGTGCTCCAGGTGCTGCTGCTCAGCCCTTCTCCCCCATGCGTCGGGCCTGTTCTCTCCTGCAAAGCTCCTTCCTCCCCAGCCCTCCCCCCGGCCGGCACCACGCCTCCCCTCTCCCCAGCAAGGTCTCTCCCTCCTCAGGGATGGGCTCGGCGCTGCCCCAGGCAGGGGGTGGAAGTTCACTGCAGCGCCGAGATTTGTGAGCGGCTGCCCACAAGGCCTGGCCCTGGAGGCAGGCAGGGGGATGGGGACTGCAGCTTTGTCCGGGCCCTGCAAGCACCAAGACAAGGGTTAGAGCCTGGATTCGGTATGCCCTGAGCCTGCCGCTGGGCTGCTTTTGCAGTCTCATCGTCCTTGAAGCTTCTTTGGCTGTTGGAGTGCTGTGTCTGCGTGCTTGCCCCTAGGATGCCATGTGCGAGTGCAGTGTGTGCTCTGTTCAGGTCTGTGGCCACCGTTGATGATTTCAAGGGAGAGGGTGTCCTGCAGGAGGTGTTTTTCTGAAGGATTTTGCATAATATTTTGATTTAGTCACTGCAGGCTTAAGTAGAATGATTTCTATGTGGAGAGACAGCTTTGTGATGACCCTGGACATTCTGCCCTATCTAGCTTTCTAGTTCACCCTAAGTCTTGTTTGTTGTTCTGGACTTACTTGGCCACTGATCATTACACATTGTTTCCTTCTCCTGCTGGTTAATTCTGAAATGGGAGATATTCTTGTGCCTGTGGAGCTTTGGACAACAACATCCCACCTTTTGCTCACCAGGGTGCATGTGCATTTTCTGTCCCAAAGTTATCGCCCTGAGTGAAGGTGTAAGGGTATTGCAGTTGTCTGCTCCTTTTGAGATGATGACTGATGAATGTGAGACTGAGTGGTTGCTGTTCTCTGCAGGAGGAGCTGTGGTGCTTTTTGTTAGTGTCATTAAATAAGCCAAATTCCGTGTTTCCACTTGGTCCCTGTTCCAAAACCCATGAAGGACCATTCGATGGCATTTCTTCTCTTGAGCAGGGAGTGTCTTAGGATTTGTTCTGCGTGTTGGGCAGCTGTGCACATCACCCTGGTCCATAAAACACAAAGCTCAGATACCAGTCTCACTTGGAAACATCTCTGCATGAGCTGTCCCCACCTGGCTGTCACAGCAGACAGTCTCAACAGCGTGCACGCCCATGACAGTCCCCAGGTTCTCTGTGTCATTCCAGATAACCTGAGCCACTCAGCTGCGAATGGTATGGATGCCTGTGTCAGAGCCCAGTTCCTGCCGAGGGCCGTGCAGGAGCAGTGCTGACACTGCAGCACAGAGCAGAGTGCCCAAGCTCAGCGGCACTGCCTGGCCAAGGCCAGTGGGGGTACCTGAAGATGTGTTATAGGGTGCTCAGTGCTATTAGGGGTGTGAGCCAATGGGTCACCGAGGCACCACCAACCTCAGCAGCGCTGCCTACATGACACTTTTATTTCAATGTCTCTTACCCAGTGAAGAATGACAGAGATAATCCTGCTGACTGTTGAGGATGGTGCTGTGACATATACCAGAAATGGCAAAGAGAGCAGGACCACCACAGGTTGTCCTTCCCATGTGTGTGTATACATGTTTATTGGCATGGTGTGAGTGCTGAGGTGAGCCTTGGACCTTTTGCTGCCAATTTAACATCCCCAAGAAGCAAACCCCATGAACCCCAGCCTGGCGCGACTGACACCAGAGACTGACACCTGGGAATATGATGCCTCATGTTCTCAGAAGATTTTTCCCCTATGGCTGCTGAAAAATCTGAAAGGAGAATCATCTTATTTTTGTGGGATTGTGGGAGAATTGCAGAACGCCGTGGCCCCCTCCCCCTCCGGCGAGGCAGTAGGGATTGGATCAGATGCTACAGAGTGAGCATGCTGAGAGTGAATCCATTTTCTCTCCTCCATCTCCCCAGAATAAATTAGAATTTGCCTGATTTAATAAAATGGCTTCATCTCTCTGCCATCTTTTCTATCTCCCAAGCGCTTTGTCCCCACCCCCACTGCAAAATAATAGATCTCGGCTGTAGAGCATCCTGTTAGAGGCTGGCAATTTAACATGGAGGGTAGGTGTGAGCACCTGCACAAACAGCCTGCGAGGGGCCCGGCCACTGAGGTGCACAGAATGTGTCGCTGTATCTCAATTTCCTTATTGTCAACTATGATAGCTATAATTGCGGTCGAGGTCAGTGTAATTTACTGTCCATCTGTCATTAACCTGACCTCTCGGGTGGATGTGACTGCCATGCAGATAGTGTTTGGGGACTGGGAGTGGTTAGAGAAATTTTACAGCACAAATTTGCCCCAACCACTTTTCTCTTTAATTGGCATGTGTTTGGCTATGCACGGAGTGGAACTGGAGCTCTTTGCCGCAGACTGAGAAGAGGGGTTATTGTTAGAATTGAGATGGTTTCACTACAGCTGAACCTTTTCTCTTGAATCTGGTGTTTTAATTTCTGGTTCCTAGGTTGATTTTTTCCTTTCCGTTCTGACACTAATTATGCCAGGCGTGTTCGGAGCGGTTGCTGCTGAGAGGTACCCAGCTAAGTGTTAAGAAAGGTTTTAAAAACAGACTGAACTCTTTCTTAATGAGGCTCAATCGTGCTCTCCTCCGGGTGGTTTTGTTTTGCTGATCTGTCAGTTTTCCGAGGATTTAATTGCACTTTTTTCATATTAGTCTTTGAAATGGGGCTAAGCAGCTTTCTGTAAAATAAAATACAAAAAAGGAGAGACGTTACTGGCTTTCCTATTTTCTTTCTTTGCTTTCATCACTCGAGGATCATCATCTGCCAATGACTCCTGGGACCCAGCAGTCATAAAGAACAAAATTTATGAGAGCAGCAAAGGCAATGGCAGGCTGGACCACTGTGGGAGCTCCTGTAACTGTAAACTGTAAACCTTGCAGGCAATTTTCTTTGCTTCCCTACTCCTGGGTCTGGTTCCTGTTGTGTTGCTACTGATGCTGGTCATAGAGTACCTTCCAAATGTGTATTTTGGAGGAAGAAGCAGGGGGTGAAGGCAAGTCGAGGAGTGCTGAAGTGGCTCATCCAGTGTAGCTCATTTCCTGCAGAAATGACACAACAGCAATCCAGAACGGAGCACCGCTGTGATACTCCTGACTGTCAGGGACTCCCGGAGCAGCGATGGTTGGCAGAGACCTTTGGAGGTCCCTGAGCCAGGCCAGACACAGCTGCTGGCCAGGATCTGCCCTGCTGGTGGCTGAAGTATGTCCCCAGATGGAGACTCCAGCCTCTGTGGGCTTCTTCCAGTGGCCACCTCAGGTGCCAGGAGTCCAGGGGAAGGGATGCAATGTAGATGATGTTGGGTTGGAAAGAGGCAGGAGAGTGGAGGCAGGCATATCCATGATGCTATTATCTTTATGGCATAGAAAAACATGTTTGAAGCAATCAGCATGGAATTCTTAATTGCTTCACTTACTTCTGCTCTCCTCATGGGACAGATTGTACAAAGGCAGGTGCTGCCAGGACCCTCACGTCAGCACCATCCCTGCAGTACTCACTATTTTTAACTAGCACTTTGTTTTGCAAAGATGTACAAAGCTGCTGCTTTTTTTTTCCCAAGGATGCTGATAAACAGCAAAGGAAGGAAGAGCTTTCTGCTCTGCCTGACAGTGACTGTGCTTTCTTAGCCTGCAAGACCTTTTTCCTTCTCTTTGCATTTACATTTTCTTTCTTCCCATTTTCTTTTCCTTTTTTTTACCTTCATTTTTCTCCATCTTTTTTTTCATCTTTATCCCTTAAATACCTAAGGGTCTCTTATTTCTTGTCTCAGCCTAACAAAAATCCCGTTTTCCTTTCTTCATTCAGATGTGTGCCTGCCTTCCTCTTTCAGCTTCCAGCACACCTCTCATGAGGATGTAAAATCCAAGAACCAGATCTTTGAGATTTCAAAATAAAATAAAAATAAACTCTGCTTTAGAAACACTTTAGCAGGAAAGCCAGGCTAATTGTAAATCAATGAGTCTTAAAATGCAGCATTGATCTCCAGTTAGAAGTTTGAAGGGGAGAGCAGTAATTACTGCACTGAAGGTAGATTTTTTTTCTCTTAGTAAGTTCTGGGCAGAAGGAAAGCTCATTAGGGCAGCACTTCGGAATCTGAGTAATTAGTTTTAAAAGTACTTTTGTGGTGTTATTCCCATGGCTAGAAATTATTGGAGTCTTCACAGATTTATAGTTCAGCTCTGATAAGGTTTGATATATTATTGTGTTTGGTGGGGAAGATCCTTGCTACATAATGACCTGGGTGAAGACCTGGAGCAGGGGTTATGCTGCGGATTGCTGTAGGTGCACAGGGCTGCTGCCTGCTGCAGGTAACCCCAGTGTTCTGGTGGAGCTCATAGAGTACCTGATTGGAAAGAACCTGAGGATCATCTGGTCCAACCTTTCTTGGCACAGCATGACCTAGACTGGGTGTCCCAAACACCAGCCAGACAAATCTTAAATCTCTGACAGCACTTGGGACTCTACCACTTCCCTGAGGAGATTATTCCAGTGACTGATTTGTCTCAGTGTGAGAAAGTTCCCTTTTGTGTCCAGTCAGAATGTCCCCAGGAGTAACCTGTACCCCTCATCTGTTCCGTGGGGCTTCTGTGAAAAGGGACTCCTGCCCCTCTACTCTGCTCTCATGAGACCTCACTTGAGGTATTGTGTGCAGTTCTGGTGTCCTCAACAAAAAAAGGACATGGAACTGTTGGAACAAGTCCAGAGAAGGCCACGAGGATGATCAGGGGCTGGAGCACCTCCCGTATGGAGATAGGATGAGAAAGTTGGGGCTCTTCAGCCTGGAGAAGGCTGTATGCAGACCTCATAGCAGCCTTCCAGTATCTGAAAGGGGCTATAGGGATGCTGGTGAGGGACTCTTCATTAGGGACTGTAGTGAGAGGACAAGGGGTAACAGGTTCAAACTGAAACAGGGGAAGTTTAGATT
>JAOEHY010032150.1:14215-38506 GCA_025447955.1 Psilopsiagon aurifrons
ATGAGGAAGAAATTCTTTACTGTAAGGGTGGTGAGGCACTGGAATGGGTTGCCCAGGGAAGCTGTGAATGCTCCGTCCCTGGGGATGTTCAAGGCCAGGCTGGACAGAGCCTTGAGTGACACGGTTTAGTGTGAAATGTCCCTGCCCATGGCAGGGGGGTTGGAACTGGGTGATCTTAAGATCCTTTCCATCCCTAACTATTCTATGATTCTATAATTCTGTGATCTTCTTTGCAGTCACCCTTTACTGAGACTAATCTTTCCTGATACTAGGAATCTAATCTTTCCTCAAAAAAAGCCTCAAGTCATCACCATTGTGGATGCACATCCCTGCTGGAGATGTGCTGCAGGCAGTGGCCTCGCCCTAGGGGCTGTGAGCTGACACCCAGCAGTGTCCCCTGAGCCGTGGAGGCTACAGGACACATAGAGCAGGTCATGCTGTCACAGCTGGACTGGGAGGTGGCAGTGTGCTGGAGAGCCAGGGAGAGAGAAGAGCCCTGGCAATCGGCTCAAGTGATCCTGCTGCCAGGTGGGTGCCCTGCAGACCCTCATGGTGAGGGCACAGTTCATGTGTGCCCTAAAGCCTGTGGGTTCATATTCCTTCCAAATTCTTTTTTTATATTTAGAAATTATATCTCTAGATACTCTCATTAACCTTAATTTTCTAATCGCTTTTGTGCACATTGCTGAATTCTTGTCCACAGCAACATCCTGTGGCAGTGATTGCCACCATCTAATTACCACGTCTGATTTTATAGGAAGCAGTATTTGTTTCACCTGCAGGTTTCCTCTGCTCCGTTAGCTGCTGTGTATCCTGGACTTACACAGCTGCACAGGCAGAACCAAGGCAGCCAGCAGCTGAGGAGAGGGGCTGGTGTCAGGAACAAAGTGGCATGCTGGTGTTTCCATCTGCCTCTATGGCTGCAGTAATGTCTACCACCCTTACTGCTACAGTGCAGATGTGGCTCTGAAGGAAAACGAAACCTACTGCATCAAGGCAGTTGCTGTGACATGTCTCTGAGCCCCTTGTCCTCGCTGGCAGTGAGCTGATGTGTGAGAGCACCATCATCCTCCTGGGCTACAGAACCCTGTTGTAGGGCGGGCATGCAGGATAAACTCTCATTGTTCAGTCCCATCAACTAGAAATTCAGCAGCTGGATGCTGGAATCAGCTATGAAAGCTGCCAAGTCCTCTCACAGGTGGAGAAAAACTAAACCCAAGTAGGATGGGGTTTGAGCTCTTTCTGAACATGTTCTGCTGTTGAAATCTGTTTGTCCAATAGACCAAGGAAAAACACTGTTGAAGTTAACTGACAGGCCGTTCTTCTTGCTTATGGGAGAAATGGCTCAGAAAATCTTTGTCTTCTTCAGACCACTCCCAGTTTTGTGCTCTTCTGTCAGGTCATCCCCTTTTGCCACCCTTCTCAGGAAAGGAGGACTGATCTCTTCAGTTTCTGTCCATGGGAGGTTTAGGTCCTGTGCTCTTTATATGTGTTTCTTCCCCCAAAGATTTGGGCAAGGGCTTCATTGTATTACTCCCATCACTGCGTGTAACATTGCAGCCAAGACTGCCAAGCTCATGCAGACCGTGTGATATTCTCCATTTCCCAGCATCAGGTGGTTCTGCACTTGAGGAGCTCAAAATCTGCTCCGCTTTTTCAGGTTGAGGTTGACAAAAGAGATGCAGGCACCAGCTGGGATGGGTTCGCCTGTAGAACCGCATGGCAGGATGGCATGAAGATACAAAATGGTCCATGTTCACTCTGGAACGTGGGGTAGAGTAGGAATATGAAGGGCTCATTATTCTCTGGCAAAACCGGGCAGGCTGTTGGGGACTGACCCTTTAATTAAGATGAATCTGTGTGCAAGGAGGCTTTCTGTCATGACTCTTGAGCCTGTCCTTTGGGAGTGAGTTTGTGCTCCTGCCCATCTCTCTAGTGTGTTGAATTGGGGTAGTCCTGCAGTCTGACTTCTTAACCTGATACCTCTGGCTGCCCTACTTGCGTAACTCAAATATTTTTACAGAAATTATTTAGTTTGCAGTGCCTGTTATAGATTTCATTCTGCAATAGAAGGAAAAGGGAAGGTCTCTGGAGGCAGAAAGCCCTTGTGTGGCAGAAAGCCTGCTGGGAAGTCAGCTCAAGAAGAATTAGAAACCCTTTAAATAAATGCTTACTTGACATGGCTCTGTCTTCCACAGTCTAACAAGCAGAGAAGCGAATGGCAGCCGCTGGCCAGAAATTGATTGCATTAATTGATATGCCAATAAGAGAGCTTGTTACATCCGCCATTGGTTAGGAGGCCGGCTAACAAGTCCCACTGATCAATGGAACCAATAAAGATTTCATCCATTAATGAGCAACATGGTAATTAATGTTATCCATAAACCAATTAGCCTGGGTAGCTAATGTGCTGGTTAGCACAGTGAGTGGCAGAGTGTTGGTGTGCACAGACTGGCCACCCGATGCAGCGAGGGCATCACCTCCCAGTGCGACCCTGGGCTCCCTCTGGGACACCCGGACAGGAAGGAAGCTGGGCAGCTGGCTGATGTCATGGGACCCTTTTGCTGGAAAGGGACACATTTCTCTAGGTTTACAAGGCAGTTTCAATGATTTCTTTCTCTTTTATTTAATCTGATGGAGCACTTCCAGCGTGTATTCTGAAGATGTGCAGGTTTATGGAGCTGGTGTTCAGGTGGCAGAATACAGTGCTTGGCTCACTGCTCTGCCCCGTTGGAAAGCTGCTTCTGTGTTCCACCTAAATCTGGAACTCTTCTGTCCAGCTTGCAGGAGGTGTTCTGCCCACTGCTGCATTGCACTTTATCCATACCATCCATATCAGTAACTGCATTAGTGCTAAAACCACTGTATGTTGAAGGCTGAAGTCTAAAACCAATTGCAGTGGGGTTGCCTTAAGCAGCTGGCTGGCTCCCTGTGTGCAGGGAAGCAAAATACCTGCGGCTGGGGGGAATGCATCCCAGTGAGCTGCGGGTGGACGAGGGGCCTTAGGGGCTGTGGGGCACTGGTCGCTCTCTAGGAGGCTGCAGTGCCTGGGGCATCCAGAGGGATCAGAGCATGGGGTGTAGGAGCAGCCCCAGAGGCACTGGGCAGCATCAGTCCCACTGCTGGGCTGTGGAGTTACCTCATGTTGTTAGATATTGACCCTGGGAGACCCCCTGTAGGTTTCCTAATTGAAAATTAATACCAGATCAATGCCATGGGCAATTTGCATATTGATCATAAACAACTTCGAAGGCACCAAGTGTGTGTTGGATCAATAATGCTCTTGAGCAGGCTGCAGTGGGAGAGCATCCCCCCACGCTGCTCTCCAGGAGAGGTTAATGCTTGGGAAGTGCGGGAGCTGCGCTGTGGTGGTGGCAGCACGCCAGCAGTGCCAGAACGGAGTTGTAGCAGCGAGTTAACAGCCTCGTCCTATGATTCACTGTGGAATGGGAGCAAGGGAAGTGTTTTTGCTTATTTGTTTATTTAAACCAAACAACTGAAGCCCAGAGACATGCCAGAGTAGTGGTGAAGCTGCCCAGCCTCCAGGGTATGTGGGCCAGAGGGGCTCACAGCCATGCTCGGCTTTATCCCTCCATCCTCCTCTCTTGTGATGCAGCCTGTTGTGCTTGTTTTGAATACGGGTTTCCAAGAGCAGCGTAGTCATTTTATTGAGGACCCCAGAAGAGATCTCATCAGCGATTATTTTTTTTTTCTGGTGTTCGAGGGAGATATTTAGATTCATTCTCTGTCTACTTGTGACATTCACAGGTTATTTCTGAATGGTCTTGGGTTGAAGAAAACAGATATTTCAGATCAAGCTCCAATTAAAAAAGCCAAAAACTTCATGTGAAAATACATAAAGTGCCCTGGGAAGCCTTCTGTTAAAGAGGGATGTGCATGGGCAGTGGAGATAAAGCGTATGGATATGAATGGTTGCTACCCATTCGGGGCATGGCTGTGTGGAGTGGAGGTAACTCCTCAGACCCCACAGGGAGCTTGTGTCGGAACTGGCCTTAAACGCTTTGTGGCCCATGGTTCAGGAGTGAAGGGGTGGGAAGGCTGGGAACCCACTCCCCAGAGGTGCTACTGCAGGCAGCCGCTGTGCATGCAATGAAGGCATTACTAAGCTTCCATTGACTCAGCCGCGTCGCACTGATGAACTGAGACTGGGGACAAGCACTCATAATTGAGAGAAATAAATTCTTATCACAGGCCAGTGCTGGAGCTGCCATCTGCATGTGCTGTGATCATGTTTGGATGCATTCTGAACCCCTGAAGCACCGGCAGCTCCCCTGTCAGCACCTGAGGGGGCTGAGCAGGGAGCTGCAGCCACTCAGGGGTGGCCTGGGATGGCCCAGGGTGTTCTCCACAGAGACCAGCCATTACCAACCCGGCGCTGCTTACATGCTGAGCTGCTAAGCAGCTTGTGAGCCATGAAGCTTCTTGGGAGCCTCTCCATGCTCTTCCCTTTTCCTTAGTCCTCTGCTTATCAGCTGGGTGTTGGAGCAGCTGTTCAGCACCTTCCATCTCTACCTTAGATCTGGTGGCCAGTGAAAGATCCTTCCCAGATGCATCGCAGGGGACGTGGGCATCACAGAGGACAGAGTTTTCCGGGCTGGAAAAAAAAAAATCTCCTATTTCAAATTAAGAGGAAATAAAACTGGTAGAGGGGTCAGCAGGACTCTGCAGTTGGATGTGGCTCAGGGCAGTGATGGGAAGCCCTCCCTCCCTCCCTGCTGTGGGAGGCTGTGTTATCATTCCCATGGCTCTTCACAGCCCCTGTCATTTTGCCCGTTCCTCTGGGCTGCAGGGCGGCTGCCGCTGATAACGCAGAGCCGGTAGTGGGGAGGTGAAGGGAAAGGCTTCACTTGACATTCCCTGACCTCCCTGGTGCAGCTGAATACCGGAGAGTCAAGGCTGAAATTGCAGTCTCTTTCAATTACTTGAAGCAAAGAGAGGTGGAGAAAAAGGGCCTGTTGACTCCAGGAAGCTGAAATCTTCTGCTGCTGAAAGCTTGTTAGTACAAAGGGAAACGCAATTACTGGCATTCTGCCAGTGCCACTAACCCAAACGCAGGGAACGGGCAGCTCAGGACGTGGCCATCTCTGCTGTGGTGGGTGATGAGGGGAGTTCTCAAGCATGTCCTCAAGGATGGCTCCAGAGCTGTAGAGCTGTGAGTTTCTGGATCTCCATTGCTTTTTCTCATCCGCAGGTGTTCGCTGTGTGTGTTATCTACTCCTTCTTCCACGCCAGCCCAAGTTGTGTTTGGTGTCAGAGAGCTGTGGCTGAATTGGAGCTCATGTAGAGGACAGTGAAGCAGGGGAGACATGGAGAGGATGGATGGCTCACGGTCTGTTGATTGACAGTCGAAAATAAAGCTCTGTGTTTGTGGAGCTGCCTTGCTGCCATGGCCTCTGACCTTCAGCAGAGGGATGACACCATGGCTGTTTACACCAAGATGCTTTGGTATTGCAACTTTGTGCCAGGCTCATTTTTATGTCTGGTTAACCTGTGGAGGTAGCATGCCCTGGTGACCAAAGTGTCAAGAGCCCCTCAGCTGGCAGAGTGAGTGTTGTCTCTATCTACATCTGCCTCCTGGTAGATACCTGCTGGGTGTATCTGCTCTGTCCTTCCAGAGGTCCTAGGGATGCTCCTCAGTATTCTTAAAAGCCTGCAAGGCTCTCTGCAGAAGTACCTTTGGGTGCAACCACATGTGCTGCACGTCCAAACTCTGCAGCACAGCAGCACTTCTCATCTGCTTCATCTGCTCCATCCCTAGCAGTGTCCAAGGCCAGGTTGGACAGAGCCTTGGTTGACATGGTCTAGTTTGAGGCATCCCTGTCCATGGCAGGAGGCTAGAACTGAATGTTCTTAAGGTCCTTTCCAGCCCGAACCATTCTGTGATTCTGTGCTTCAGCAGAAAGTCACCCATTTTTGCTCCCTGGCTCTGGTGGTCTGAGCAGCCGTGCTAAAACCTCTTTCACACCTTGCTTTGCCTCAGAGGCAGTAGCACTCTCTGGGTTGATTCTCTTTTATTTTTTATTATGCTTATTATTTATGGCCATTTATGATTTCCCATGTTCATACATCTTGTTAGTTCCTAGAAGTAAGCTCCAGGAAGAGCCTAGTGAGATGATACCACCACTGACATTACTGCAATCTAGTTAAGAATGAGCCAACCAGACATCACTCACCAGACCTGCTTGGACTCACCCCGTGTGTGAGCAGTCCTTACAGACATTTGCTTAGAACCATTGATCATCTTCTCCCTTTATGACAAAAACCTGCCCTCGTCACCAGGGATAGGGGACGTCCAGTTGCCGCAAACCCCACACCACAGCCACAAGCTGTTACTGCCAGATCAGCCTCACTGCTCTCCCTTGGCCACCTCCATCTGCATCAGGACCTGATGGTGTAGTGTGCTCCAAGGATACTTCAACTGTCTCTAAACCAGGGCACTACAATTATGGCTTTCCTAAGTTTTTAGCTAAGCTTGAAAGAACTCCAAACGTGCTGGGTTCGGAAGCACGTGGGGAAGGGGAGAAAGAGGGTCAGCAACACATTAATTAACTTTTCCTTGGAGCGATATCATGAAGACTGAGAACAGAGTAGGCTTTGTAGGAGTTGTATATTAAAAGTAACTTAGCCAGAAAAGGGACATTTCAGTGTTTGACTTAAGTACGGTTTATGATGATGATACACGGCAGAGCTAAGGTTGTTGGGAGCACCCCTGTGCTTATCCAGCCCTTATGGCTAAGTATGAATTAATTATAACTCATTTTTGTTATAGTTACAGTGTTCTCAAGATGTGCCTTTTCCCAGAGTTGCTGAAGTTAGCTTCAATTTCAGCTTGGCTTTAGCACTGGGGGGTTTTGTGAATCTGAAAAGCTTTTCTGGAGTGAGCTTATTCACCCTGAGCACAAAGCAGCTCTTCCTTTGAACACCTTGCTCTGCTCTTGCAGCTGAAGACGCGCAGATGTGCAGCACCAGTGCATTTTCTGAATGGTGGAGCATGAACCTCTTGCAGCGCCCTGTCCTCTCTGAACCCTGCATTTGTGTCCACACGGTTCCACAGGTTGCTGAAGCTGCTTCCCAGTGTGGCTGAGCCTGGCCCAGGTGATGCTGCACCTCTGGGGGAGCCTAGAGCAGGTCAGTGAGCTGGCAACCTCTTGCCACTCTGTGCAGCTCACCAAGAGCAGGTTGTGGAGGTGGAGCTGGTCCCTGCTTGCAAGCAACAAGTGACAGGACAAGAGGAAATGGCCTCAAGATGCACCAGGGGAGGGTTAGACTGGAGATTAGGAAAGATTTCTTCACTGAAAGTGTTGTCAAGTGTTGGAGCAGACTCCCAGGGCAGTGGTGGAGTCACCATGCCTGGAGGTATTTCAGAGACATGGAGATGTGGTCTTTAGGGACATGGTTTAGTGGTGGACTTGGTTCCTCTGCCTGCAGACCTGAAGGTGGAGATGGATTTTCTTTTGTTTTGTGGTTTGATCTGTGTTTGTGTTTTTGCATGAGTCTCCTTTCCAGCTGATTCCAGTTTGGAGCTAGGTTAAACTGTGCAAAATACTGTTTAAAAGGAAAAAAAGAAAGGAACTTGTCAAGATGCATTTATTAGATCACGTTTAAAATGAACCAGAATTGAAGGTAGGTTTTGTCCAAAGAAGGGGAGGCTGAAAAGCCGTCAAGCCGCAGGAGAAAGCGCCTCCTTTGTTGTCCTCCTGACACTGAAGTGTAATTTTTCATGGTTATTTGGACTGGAAAATGGGGGGAAAGGGAGAGATGGGCTTGCGCTTATTTCCCATAAATGACAACACAATCACATCACGCTCCACTACAAACATGCTCAAGGAATTTGCCCTTTTTTTTCTTTCATTTTGTGTGTGAAAATAACAGCAACCTTTCTGGTCCTGCTGAAATTCAAGGGGGCAAATCCCTGTTGGGTTCCACTGACTAAAAATTTACCCCAGTTTACAAAAAAATAACAGGCGTGTTCCCAGGGACAGGGAGCAGTCAGTGCTGCCTCAGGGAAGGGGTTCTTGGACTTGTGTCTCTTTGTGTGGAGGCACCAGCGTTCTTCAAAGGTATCTCTAGGGTGCTGCTGAGCCCCTGGAGACGTGCCTGAGGAACCAGTGCTGAGGAGCAACTGCAAAAATAACATCTGTGTTCGGAAAAGCATTTGCATTAAAGAAGAAAAGATGCTAACATCTGGCTGAGGGTCATCTCACTTCTGTGGAGCAAGAAGCTTGTTTGAGAGATAACCAGAGACCTGGATGCTGTTGGAGGAGTTTCAGATCTGTTCAGGGAAACTGGCCAGAAATTCTGAGGTTTTTCTTTGGATGAGAAAACAAAGGAATAGAAGCTAAAAATTCACAAACAGTTCTTCTGCTCTTGAATTTCTTGTTTTATTTATCTGAACACTGGCCTTTATAGTTAGCTGCACAAAAGCCAGATAAACTTTGCCTTGAGAAGATAGGCAACTGAGGATGGCTGTATCACCTGGGGACAGATTCATAGGCTGTATTTTCTTTTTTGTCAGCAAAAGCAGCATAGATACACTCTGCCTGTGCTCTGAAACAGGGCCAGCATGGATATAGGTGTCATTAATGGAAGGTAAATGTAGGTTTATTACTGTTTTTCTGCAGCCCTTTGTCAGATGATAAGACTTGTTCACCAGCTTTTGCATCAGGGCTGGAGCTCTGTGTTTTTATTCTTATAACCTTGGCCTTGTGCTTTCTGTTCACTGCTTTTCCATTCAGGAAAACAGTAGGAATAAATAAGTCTATGTAGAATAAACCAGTTAGGAACAAACACATGTATCTGCACAAACAAACATATTTGTGCAGATACATGATTCCTGAATCTGAACTGCAAGGGCAGAGACTGCCTGGTAGCCAAGGTTAACCTTAGAAGACCCAGCCAAGCTCTAGGTGGGTGAGAAATACAAGATGACAAAGCATACAAGATGGCAAGAAACCTCTGAACATGGATTTACGTACATTACCATGTGGATGGATTGTCCTATCTTCACATGCAATCATCTGCAAGGCACGGAGAGGTGGGAAACATTTATTTTTCTGTTGGGCTGGTCACAAACAGTGGAATTGTGTCCAGGGTGCTGCTCTGTGTCCTGACCCAGGCCAGCTTCTCCCACAGACCTATTTGAGGCTATGCTCTCTCCCAGATTTCAGGAGGCTGAAGAGCAGTGGCAGGCTTTGCCTTTGGCTCTGTTCCATCGTGGGTCACCACCAGCTTCAGCAGCATATGTGGCTGTTCAGAGCAGCCCTGTGTGCTAAGCACAGCCCTGTGAGGGTGAGTGGTTTGAAATGCAGGTGGGCAGAAAAACACAAAAGACAAACCAGTGTTTGCTCCTCTGGCTTGGGAAGCTCTGTGTGCCCCCACCAAGAACTGTGCCTCTGGTGGGGCAACTGAAGCCCTCAACAACCAGAAGTTTGAGCTCCTCGAGGGTTTCCCGGGGCCCAGGAAGGCATCAAAATCCCTTGGACCACCTGAAGCCCCCCCCTGCTCCTGCAAGGACCCAGACCATGGCATATCTCCTCCCAGGGCCCTGGGACTTCATATTCAAGGTAGTTTGGAGCAGTTGAACGTGTGCAACAGGCTGGGCTGTGGCACAGTGCTGTGACCCTGTGCGAGCATGATGCAGCCCCTTGCCAGCAGCAGCTCCTGACAGTGCCATACGCATGGCTGTGCATGTGCAGCCAGCTGCACACAGGCAGTCACCTCCCCTGACAGCGTCAGCTTGCTAAAGTCACCCAGGTCTCTATCCTGTCTGTCTGTAGGCTTTCTTGACTCCTTATCCTGAAAAGGAGAGCATAAGGCATTCTTTCTGTTTCAAAGGAGAGGCCCTGTGTACAATTAAAACTTGTTTCTGGTAAACCTCATTCCAGGAAAGATGAGCTTTTAACAAAAGGCTTTTGACAGCTGCAGGGTATTTCATTTTTTTAATGCCGAATGAAAAATCAATACATTTTTCTAGGTTATACATATTCAGAACAGGCTTGATATTTCCATTATAATGGAAAATGGGTGTCTGCACATCTCGCCTGTCAGAGCTGCAGCACCGCATTTTCCAAGCCACTGCTAAATATTTCAAACCTGATTTGATTGTGGTTCATGACAGCTAATGTTTCTCAGCTCTTGAGCCTGCCGGAGGGTGGAGAGGCAGCGCACACTCTTTCCCTTCCATCCCCACGTTTCCACCACTGAAATGCCCCTTATCCCTTTGGATGAGAGAGCTGGGTTTATGAAGGAAAATCCGTGTGAGAGAAGGAGAGATGAGAGGGCTTGGGCGGTTGAAGATGGCCTGGATCGAATTGAGGCATGCAGATTTCTTCAACCCTCAAACTTCTAGGCTTTGAAAGTGGGAGCATTGCAGCAGCTGGTCTGGTGGGGATTCAGGTACATTTTCAGTGTATAACTGAGTCAGAGATTCCCTGGCATCTCCAGAGGTCAGTGCCCATGATTTTCCAGACTCTTATTCCCCTTCCCCCCTCACCCTTCCTCAGTGAATGATTTAATTTTAAATTAAAAGGAAATACCACTGTCTAAAATTATTTGTTCATGAAGGAAAAAAAGACTCTTCATACAATTTTGCATGGGCCGGCTTTGGTATGATGTGAGATAAAGCTTCTTGAACTCAGGTGCCCTGTTACTCTCGCTTGCTCTTGATATTGACCTCAACCCCAGTAGCTGGAAAATTCCTTTAAGGAAATTTATTCATAAAGCATTTTTGCCTCGTGGATGTCACTCAGGCACAGGGGCCTGTGTGTAGATTGTGTTGTTTGTATTTCAGTGGGGCATGATCTCCCCCATGCAATTCTCACAGCAGCAGCTCTTGCCATCTCCCTTGGTGAGCTCCCTTCGGAGGATGGAGACCATTTATCCTTCATGAACTGTGAAGCTAGAGTTTCTGGAAACCAAGAGCACCATTCTAACACCTGCAGTAGCATCTCTGGCCTTCAAGAGCCCCTTACTAAGGTTCCCAGGTTGGTAGTCTAACCCATGTCCTCTTACAAGCCATCTTCTAAGGCAGAGCTCCACATCTCCAGGTTCAGCCTCCCCGCTACACTCTCTGAAATTCCAGTTACAAAAGGGTCACGGTGGTTTGTAAATAAAGTGCCTGCATCTTGCTGGCCACAGCCTCGTTCAGCCTCTGGGACCAGGACATGAGGTGGTCTCCACAGCAGCTGCAGGTCTGGCCTCTGGGAGCTATGCATGTTAAGGAAGCTGCTGGTCAGCTCTGGGCTGCAGTATGGGAACATTTTAACACTGGGACTTGCAGGCAATTAAAAAGGAAACTCAAGAGCTCTTTGCTGCATGTGCAGTTCATTGAGGAGAAAAGCAGGCCTTTCCCTACCAGATGGGATGCTGGCCTCGTCCTCTCAGAAGGCTGCCCCCAGGAAGTACCGGAGGACGACAGTTGGGTACCAATCATGCATGTGTTTGCTACTCAGACCTGCCAGCACATTTGGAGCTGCTGCTGCAGAGCTGTCATCAGGGAGCATGGATGTAGATCCTCTGGAACAGGAATCCTCTTCTGCATTTTGTTTTCCGTATTGAAGGATCTCACTGTTAGAAGCTGGGTCAGATCACACACTTGAGCCCTGCATCCAGTCTCTGCAGTTCAAAGCCCTCCATAGCACAGATAGCCAGCTGAGCTGTGGTGTAGCAGAAGATGCTCTCCTGACCATCCCTGGAGTCAGCCTAAGCACTGGTGGCTGTAAGTTGGGCTGAGTGCAATGAGCAGAGCTGCATCCAGCCTTCCATACAAGGCACCCAGAAGTTAACGCTTCCCCTTCCTTGGTTCACAGTGTCAGGCACTGCATCCCCAGGGTCCAGCCTCTGCTGCAGAGAGAGGAGGAGGATTGCCCTCAGCAAAGGCCCTGGGAGCAAGAAGGCACATAGGGACCTTTCCCAGCTGATTCAGAGCCTCCCTGGGCAGATGTCTTGTGCTTTGCTCACTTTAACAGAAATACTCATCAGAAACAATCAGCTCAGAGCAGAGAGGGGAGGAGGAGGTTTGAAGCACAAAGATGTTTTTCCAGCCCAGTAAAGAGGTGTTGGAGCCTGGGAGGCAGGTCTCGTCTTCAGTGGGAAGCCGTGTCCTGGCTTGGGGCGCAGTGGCTGCCCAGTGCGAGGGGCTGTGGAGGGCTGAGCTGTGCCTGCGAGCAGGAGGGGCTGTGGGCAGGTATATTTACTGTTTCTAGCCTTGTTTTTTAATCATTTTCTGCCGTTATTGGTATTCATAGCTCACATTTTTCCCGTTACGGTCAGCCTGGGCTTTCATCCATTTTAAAGAGCTGTTTTTTCCGTTGTTGATGATGATGATGGTATAAAGACAGATGGTGTAACTGCTTATGAATGTCCTATTTTATTCCCCTCGAACCAGACAGTGCACTTGAAGATGTGTATTATTTCCACATGCTCAGGTTAGAGCCCAGACAGCGTCTGGGCGACCGCCGGCTCACCCTTCCTCTTCCTCCCATGCCAGTGCTGACACCTCCGGGTCACAGCCGGGAGTGCCACCGTGCCGGGCACCCTTTGTTGTTTGGGGGACTCTGGGATGAGGGACAGGAGGGGGCCGTACCCAGCCCAGAGCAGTGCTTGCTCCCTAGCCCGGCCAAGGTGGTTGGGCTGGTTTGGGTTGAGTTGGGCTGGGTTAAGTGAGGTTGAGCAGTTTGCTGGGTTGTACCCTACAGTGGAATTAAAAAATACGGGAATTTTAATTTCTGAAGTGTGAATGCTTTCACAGCCCTTCTCTGAGCAAACCTGAGCACTGGTCTCACAAGGCAGACACTCATCTCACCCCTGCAGCAGCAATTTGTGCCTTTGCATAGCGATGCTCCCCATTGCACTTCTTACTCTGGGGTCCTGCTTTCCCAGGAGAAGACCATGGGGATCCCTGCAGCTCTCAATAGTTTCCAGCTTTTAGAAGAGTGAAAGAGAGGTAGAGGATAAATTACAGTCTTCTACTTAATGTCAGTGCTGGTCTCTGGGTGCTTTTACAGGTTCCTCCCTGATTTAGGTTGTCACATTCTCAAAGGGCACTGCTGAGCATCTGCAATCTCCAGATACACGTTTTGTCCTGATTTCTAGCCCTGTCTTTGTTAGGGGGAGGCTGGGGGCGGTGCTTTAACTGGTTAGGTAGTTCACATAAAACCTCAGGATAGCCTGGGATTTACCATGACCAGATAATGCAAGTTAAAATTATAAACTCTCCTGCTAAAAGAGGATATAATGGCTTAAAAGTACCCTTCTTCCCAATGCTGATGTAGCTCCCATCAATTATGTGGTAGCTGTTGAGCTGCTGCACTGTTCATAAATACCCAAGGTATTTGATGATAATGTAGTGTTGGACCCTGGTGTACAAGGTCTGGCAGCTGCAGCCACCCTGCTCACAGTATCCCATGTGGTGAGGAGCAGCCCACACTGTGTCGACACGCTCTGTGCCTCAGCGCACGGGTGCTCTGGTAAATGGTGGGGTGGTAGCACTTTGTGTTTTGTTCTAAACCTTCAGTGCGTCACTGAGTGTTTTTTCCCCTTCATGGTTTTGCACCTGTATGGTGCTGCGTGTGTGCTCAAACTCTTCCCGTGACTGGGATGGAAACAAGACCCCCAGCAGCTTCCTCCCATGCCTTATGTCAGAGCCATGACTGCAGGACACAGTGCTGCTCGTTGCTTGGCCTGGGCAGAAGTGAGCAGTGGTGTTTCTGTGGTGAACTTCAGGGTTTCAGTGACCAGGGTCAGTACCACACTGTGCCATTCAGTCCAGACAGCTTGAGATGAGTGCAAAGAAGCAGCTGAGGCTGAAGGTACTGGCAGCTCTGGTGGGTCGTTGACGCTTCTCTAATCCACGACATAGTTGGCAGAACCTTCTCATATTGAGAAAACGTTTTACTGTACATAACGCCACAGTAGCTGTAAGTGGCAGAAGTGGGTCTTCATCTCTCACCTTTTTCCTCTGTAGTTCCTTGACCAGCTAGCAGGGAGTGTTGGCAGAGCGCTTGGTGACATTGATAGCTATCACTCAACACTTGTGCTTAAACATTGGCTGTTGTTCAATGGCAGTTACTTGCTCTTCTGTTTTGACTTCCATTTTTTTGTTACACTTTCTGCTTTTCTTGTTGCAGAAGAGTCCATTGAAGATGTGGAAGGGCCCAGTGAAACATCTGGTGATGCTGAAGAGGCTGCCAAGGACCAAGAGGGTGGAGGGGATAAGGACCAGAGTAAATGGACAGGTGGGTTTTGGCCACTCTTTAAATCCAGGAAATGAAGGTGGGAAGAGCCATGGTCTGCAAAAGTCTTTCCCTCAGTGTGTGAACTGCACAGCACTGTCAGCCTTTCACAAGTGTTGTAAAATCTCTGGGTATTTTTCAGGACACATTCACATAAAATGGTGCAAACACCAACTCTGTGGCTGATCATGTATCCCCCCTCACAGCCCTGGGCTTGTGCTGTGGCAGTGTGTTAGAGCTTGTTAGAGCTTCCTTGTGCTCGATGGTGCCAGATCTGACACGGACAGTGGGATCAGCAGCTGGGAGGGGAGCAGGGGGAAGGGGATGGCCCTTTCTGGCAGCAGTCAGCACTTAGGTTGGATTAAGCATATCATGAAATTCCACCCTGTGTTGTCAAGACTTGAGAGACTCTTGGCCTGCTTTTTCATCACAGTCCTGCCTCTGGTAGCAACATTTTGACACAGAAGGGCAGTGCAGAGAGGTAGACGCTGTGTCTGTGCTCTTTTAACTGCTCATGTTCTGCTGGAGCCATGGCATCAGGAACTGTAGAGGTGCATTGAAACTGATATTGTTGAGGTGGAATCTGAAAGGTTTCTCTTTGCAAAATCCTTAGTCGTGTTAATTATGAAGGTATCAGGTATCTGCCTTTCCCAGGGGTTGGTTGGTATCTTGCAGAAGTGAGCAGGAGGAATCTTTTTAAGTATTCCTTGCCTTTCAGCAGAGAGCAGCTGAAGATTGTCCTATGAAGAGATCTGTTCTCTCAGCTGGCACTTCCTGACCCCTTCAGCATTGGGCACTGGAGCCAGTCCCCGCTTTCCATGCCCCAGGATAGAGCAGTTCTGACTCCCTGTTCCTGCACAGCAGCCCAGGTGGTTTGCAGACCTGGCTGTTTGGTGTGGTGCTTCTCACAGTCAGCACAGGGACCCTTCTTCCAGGCATGTTTGTGGTTGCCTCTTGGTGAGCCGCAGCCAAAGAGGTATTTTGGCTAGCACTGTCTTCAGAAGGATGAAATGTGGTCTTTCACCTCCATACAGTTTTAATCTCAACCTGTCTCAGTCTCAGTCAGTTGGAACATGTGTCCAAACTGGTGAAGAAAGCAAGCTCTACTTTAACGCTTGGTGAAGCTCCTGTGTTCAGTCTAGACTGCATTCACTGAGGTTACTCTTATGTCACCGCCCACAACTTAAGTAAGGATAAGTAGGGCCCTTTGCCGAATCCTGAAGCACTTCCAAAAGCTGATCCATGTGAGAATGTCTTTATTTTTTATATTAAAACACATTAGAAAGAACAAAGGACCTTTGTATACCCTTTACTATCTAGATGGTTTTAGTTCTTCATCCTGCCAGGGACATTCCTAACCCATTTTTGGTGTTTGTCAGTCAAACAACAGATAAGAAATTGACAGCTTCATCAGTTCTTCAAAGGAAAGTGCACAAAGGAATATGCAGACTATGTACATAAGCCCACAGAGTTCTGGACAAGCCTTGTCCAAAGCTATTGCAAGGCTGAAGAGTACAATCTGAGCAAGATATATGCACTGATATTGCTGAATTCAGGTTCTGCTTTCATTCATGTAACATTACCCTGAATTTTAAAACAAAAATAAAATGTTACCCAGGTTTATGTACAGCAAAGCAGGTACCACACATTGGTCTTGTATTGTTTCTGCTTTTGAGGTCCCTTGGGGAACATGGCTGTGTTGCCTTCTGGACCTCAGACATGGAAAGGAGTGGAAACTAGGTCAGGTTATTCACGACAACCGCTGAAGAGCAGTGTCTGCATGTACAGGAATATCAAAACGCCATGGTACTAATTGAGATGTAGGCAGGAAGGGAACAGGCAGCACCAGGGCAGCACTTCCTCGCTATAAGAGGAGACTGCAAGAAAAGAGCTGGTCTTGCAGCTCAGAGGAGCAGGAAGGCAATCAACCACAGTGTCAAGGGCACTGAAAAGCAGAAAGCCTTTGTGTTCATGCTCACTAAACAGAGGACTGCGTGAGAGGCCAGAGCAGCCTGTGTCAGTGGTGGTGCAGGGAAAGATTGTTCCCCAGCTGGGAAGGAACAGGCTGCAGAGTCTTTAGTTAAGCTGAGTGTTGTCACATCAGTGACCTGCTGCTTCATACCTGGGTGCTCTGGGAATGCGACTGGAGCGTCCTCAGACCTGTCAGCTGCTGCCTGTGGTGAATTCACAGAGAACAGGGGAGGTCCCATGAGGAGCCAGGGATGGTGCTTATCTACTGCATAGCTGGGGAACCACACACCTGCCAGCTCCGATTGCCCCAGATTTCCCTGGGAATTGACCAAACAACTGTTTGTAAGTACTGATGGGAAGATAATGAGATGAGGAACAGTCGTCACAGATTTGTCAAGAACAAATCATGTCAACGCGACCCAATTTCCTTCTGTCTGCAGAGAGTCCTCTTTGCAGTCAGTATCTTGCTTTTATTTTTTTTTTTAGGAAGACTTTTGACTCTCTTTGTCAGGACAGTCTGAAGACAAAGCATAGGCACTGTGGTGAAAATACTGTGTGGTAGGTGCATTTATTCAGCACTGGAAAGCTGTCCATTTCTGAGCTTGGGGTGTCAAGAAAGTTGAGGAGCAACTTCAGAAAACCCAAACAGGAAGAATGACCCAGAACAGAGGATGGTCTGCATAGCATCAGCTGTGAGGAGAGCACGGAATTAATGGGCTTATTTGGCCCAGAAAGAGAAGACCAAAGGGGAGGGCAAGATAAGTCTCCTTGTGCATAAAATACTTCTGAAAGTACGAAATTATTTGTTCCTCGTGTTCAGGGTATAGACAACAGGAAGCAATGGGCTTGCATCGAGGGGAGAAAGCTTGAGGTTAGGTAATAAATTAAAAAAAAAATCTCCTGGTGCAGCTTGTGAATCACTGTAGGAGATTTTCCGGGAAGGGTCCTCAGAGATCTTCTGAGAAGGTGCAAGTTGGTGAGCTGCTGTCAGGAATGAAGTAGGCATAGCTTATTCTGCTTTGGGTGTACTGGCTGACCTTTGGAGGTGCCAGGCAATTCCATAGAAGTGGGAGATAGGCAACAAAGAAGTGGAGGCCCAAAGTCAGTAAATAGCGTGTTGAAGCGGAGGTGGATAGACCTGTTTTCTGTTCATCATGCTGCAGTGTGATCATTATGGTCCACAGCAATTTACTCACCTTTTGTGCCCCATTTTCTTGACTGTGCACTGAGTGATTGTTGCTTCCACTTTCTTAAAGACTGTGAGATCTCTAAGGACATGTCGAGTATGTCCCAGGCTCCCTCTGCCCAGGGCCAGCAGTGATGTGTCAGGGCTGTTTGGCTGCTCTGTGGTTCATAGGTCCACATGTGTCAGACTGCGCCTGTGTCAGTATCAGCTCTAAAACTAAAAACTTCTGCTTCTATGCCATGTTTTTCAGAAAGTCTCAGCTGCCAAATAAATCTAGCAGTTAGATTTTGTTTATCTTAAAATTGAATAATCTTAAGCAGAACATTTTCTTAGGCAGTGCTTTCCATTAAAATATGCATGTGGAAAACACTATCCCAAATAGGGATTCAGTTTACCTTGATTTTCATGTAAGTCTTTGTGGCTCCTCAAAGGTTTCTGGGCAGTGCTGTCTGCTTTCTGCAGTGCTCCTGCTGCTCCCCTCAGCTCTCACAGCAAGCTGTGCTTCCAGGCACCAGCACTCCTCTGTAACTCCTAAATACTGCATGGAGAGGAAAGGGTTGTGATCCGTGTTCCTCGACAGAACCTGTTTGCTTTCTCTTTTTCCTCTCTCTTGTGCAGTGGGACTAAGCAGCTCCCAAGTGCTGATGGATGCACTGGAGCTGCTTCTGCCCTGCCAGCTTCACGCTCTCTGCTCCAGAGCCATCCCCTCTATGCAGAAGGGAGATGCTCTCTGTCTTATGGCTGAGCTATTTAGAAATTAGCTCACTGTGACCTAACGTGAGATTTATCACAAGAAAACCAGCAAGGAGGAAAGAAATTGTGGCTATTCCTGACTCCATTTTTGAGACAGGATGTGAATGATGAATATTCAGCGCCCTGGTTTCCAATTAAAGCCTGAATCAGACCGGGGGTAGATCAGTATGAGACTTTGGAGATTTCGGGTGGGGCTTGTATGTGTTTCTGACTAGAGGGAAGTACTTCATCTGCAGTGACCCAGCTATGAAAGGGACTTTCTTAATGCACTGCCAGTTGTATAGATGTAGAATATCAGGGTTGGGTTTTTTTTTCCCACAAAAACAAGATGCAGACTCTACTTAAAATATAGATTGAAATGAAATCTTTCTAGAGGACTAGCCTGAAGGCCTTTTATTTTTTTAATGATTTTTTTTTTTTTTTAAATCTGTGATGCTTACCTAACAGAGCAATTAGTGCAATGGAGCGTCCCTGATTCGAATCCGTGGTAGATTGCTATTAAAGGAGGTATTAATGGGCTGCCGAGAGCTGGGAAATTGTTGCAGAAAAGTGTGTTTATGGAGTATGGTGCTGGCAGGCAAGATTTCAATCGGATTTGACATGTTTAACATAAATGTATACTGCACAGCTCCTGCAGTTTATGAATAATTCCTACAGGCCTACTGCCTTTCTAATTACTGAAATTTTAAAAAACAGGTCAGGCACATCCTGACGGAAATCTATTACTGCCCCTCCCCCACCACTGCTTTTTTCTGTTTTTTTTTAATGTATGGCATTTGTTGAGCACTTAATGGCTGGGATATTGTGTGGAACACGGTAAAGACAGGGAGACACTGGGCTGCGAGGGATGGAACAGCTCTCGACCCTGGCGTGTGTGTGAAGGAGATCTTGGAGAAGGGGTGTCTTGGTTTTGGCTGGGATAGAGTTAATGTTGTTTCCAATAGCTGATATAGTGCTGTGTTTTGGCTTTAGTGTGAGAATAATGCTGATAACATTGATAACACTATTCTCGTGGCAAGTTCATTGACATATTTACTCAGCTGAACTGAACAGTAACTTTCACACAGATTGATAACTGGCTCAAGACCAAAAAAAAGGTAAATATAAAGGTTTTTGCTTGTTTCCTTCCAGCCACTTTGTAATTTAAAAAAAAAAAAAAAAAAACCAACAGTATTTCCCATGGTACTAAAGATACCATCTTAGATACCATTGCTGGAAGAAAAGGTCAGTGCTTTAGGGTACCACTTTGTAGGGGAAGGTGGGCACAAGATGGGCTGTTCTGTCTTTCCCTCTGGCCTGCACAAGTCTCTGCACAGCAGAGGCAGCTCTTGCTCCTGGGGCAGGCAAACCTCCCAGCTTTGGTTCAGGCTTTTTTTTTTTTGGCTGTATTTGCCAGGGTGCTGTGCTTCTCATGTGCCAGGTCAGCTTCTGCCAGAGCCACTGCTGCACACATATCTGTGAGTGCCTGGGCCCCCGTCCCAGCATGCGGACGGCATGAGCCTCACTGACTCCTGCTTCCAGGTCAGAGCCGTGATGCTCAGAACCTTTAGGGTTGATCCATAACTTTATACACAGAATCATAGAATGGTTTGGGTTGGAAGGGACCTTAATGATCATCCATTTCCAACCCTACTGCATGGGTTATTTTCTCCTCCCTGGTGCCTTGTCTCTTGATTTACAGTGCAGCACTGCCCTAGAGCACTGCAGTGGGAGCGGCATCTCCTGGCAGGTCCCAGGGCCTCCTTCAGGAGCTGACAGGAAATGGGCTGATCTGCATGGCTGTGGGGAAGCCCTGGGGTACTCATGATGACAAACCAAGCTCTGCCTCCACGTGCCCCTTGTGCTGCCTGGTGCCTTCACCATGAGGCTTTCTAGGTGCTCTGTGTTTGTACATAGCATGGCAGAAAAGTCTGGTAGTGGCTGGGGCTTGTAATATGAATATTTAATTGTAACTTAGTTGTTCGTACTCACTGCAGGCTGGAGGTATGACACAGCTTTAGAAAAACAAATTATTTGACTGTTTTCAGGGCCACATCTCTGAAAGGTGGCGGAAAAGGCCTGGGTACAAAAGTGTGCTTGCAAATCTGTGTGTATTTACTGCTGCCTATCATGTGATCATGTTATTTATCAAATACAGTGTTGAAAAAATACTGTAGAGCAAGAGGCAATATACAGGCCTGTTAGTATGGCTACAACATCTTATTAGAACAAATGGTACCTTCAGGGAATAGGGGATGTAAACAATGTTTCAGACAGAAACATTCAACCATATATTTCAAGACGCGAGGTAACAAACGGGAGCACTGCAGCAGTGCCCGAGTGCCCTTTCGGGGAGGCTTGAACAGGGCTCCGGGCAGCCACTGTTGTCTCTCAGTGGCATCACCTTCTTGCTCTGTTAATACACATTGTGTGTTTCTGCGGGATAGCAACTGTCTGCCAGGGAGGGTGGCACTGAACTTTGTACGCCCTTGTCCTGGGCTCCTGAGCTGCTGTTGATGGAACTGCACAGGGAGTTCTGACCTTGCCCATCACACTGGGTGAGGGCTGTGTGTGCCTGAAAGCAGACAGAACGGGATACTCCAGTCCCAGGATTCAAGAGGAGAGCCACAGCCCTTGGAGGATGGTCCTCCGTGAGATCCATGCCGCAGGACAGCAGCCATTTGGGTATTTCCAGCCACAGCACTCTGCAAGGCAAGTCGTGCTGGTCCATGGGCTTGTGGTGCTGGGTGATCTCTTCAAGAAAACATCAGGGGAGGTTGAGGAGGGAGGCACCACCAAATATGGAATTTTGCTTTCTATCAGGCACTGAGAGCACAGTTCCCTGATCCCACAGAAACTTTTTCCCAGGCTGACTGCTGAATTTGGTACGAAGGAGTCTGTCAGCCAGCTGGGGGCAGGGAGGGTGGTGTTTCTTAAATCAATGGAGATAGCAGGAACCCTGCTGTAAATTTCTAGGGCAAGTGGCAAGCTGGTTTACGGAATGCAGGGAGATGAGAACCTCTGGCTTACGGAAAGCAGCATGAATTAATAATCATTTAATTGGCTTTTCCATTATGTTGCTGGGTTGGGAAATGGAAGTTTAGATGAAGGGGCTGTCAGTGGTACTTTAGCTAAAAGAACCTGATGGTTGGGAGGTGGGGTAGTGACTCCCTTCCCACCAGGATGAAGAGCAGGCAGCTTTGAGGACCTTTGCAGGTTTTGCCTCTGGACCTGGCAAAAGAAAGGATCCCCACTTCCGAGGGAGCCTCCCATCCCACCTCTCACATAACACCCAGGGAATTTCTCCTCCTCCTCTGAAAAGCAGAAGCTGCTGTGGTAGAGTGAGAAGACAGTCAGGTCTCCGAGCAGTGCTGTGGCATGGCAGTGTGCCTGCAGCAGCACCATCCAATTGCACTTGGCTTTTGGGTACATTTATTGCGAAATGCAGATTTTTCTCAAAGGTCAACGAATCTGAACTAAATCCATTTAAAGAGTCAAAACAGTAAAAATACTGGTACGTAGTTGTGCATCATACTTTAAACCCTGATTCCTTTTGTTTTCTGCAAGGCCTGGACCTCTAAACATGATGCTGGATATGGTTTGGATGCAGGCACTGGGCTCCACCTTCCCTGGTGCTGAGCTGCATGTCAGCACCAAGGCTCTTTTGACGTTATCAGCCAAGGATGTTCTGTCCCGTCCCCTCGGTGCAGACGAAGGACCTGGTTGCTGGGAGCCTGAGGGTGCTGTGCCACATGCCCTCATTTCTGCAGGCAGAAGAGTTCTGAATTCCTATGATCAGTGACATGGACTAAATGTGTCACTTTGCATGTGGCTGTTTATTGGTGATAAACTTCTGTCTTGCTGTTAAAATTCCCACTTGAGCTGTCAAATTAAAAAAAATACTTAGAACAAATATTTCACATGCGTTTTTCAGAACTCTGCAACAGAAAAGTTATTCTGGTGTCTGGACAATCATTAATAATTCTGGGTTTGAAAGATTAAAGTTACAGTCTGGATCAAGTGCATTTAATAAAACTGGGCACTTTGGTGATGGTAAGTAAAAGAAAATTTTCATCACTTTGACTTTGCCCTAATTCTTAGCAGGCTGCTTTCAAGAAGAAAGGAAATAAAGAAATGCCCTGTTGTGACTCCAGGGGTTACAGCTAGCATCCAGTAGCTATGGGACCACTCACAACATACAAGGCTCAGTGTGTTAAGGGTGTTTTAAGGCAGAGTGTTCCTCCACCTGCCATGGTGCTGGCTCCAGGCATGGCCTCTGCTTCCCGAAACCCACCTGGAGGAGCTGCTTTGCTGAGCAGAGGAGCAGCATGGGCAGATCCACGGTGCTGCCAAGCTCTTGTGTTCCTGCTACATTTTATTAGTAGGAAGCAATGAAGGCCAGCTTTGGTCCTGCAGGACCAAAAGTCATCTTTAATGACTTTCCAGTCTTGAGCCCCAGGGAGGGTGTGGAATTCAAGTAGGAGGTTGACCGGAGAAGCAGCCTATCATTCTGTGTTGGCGTCCATAAGTTGACTCTGACACCACAGACTTGTTCTACACAATGAAACTCTCAGTTCCGACATTTTTGTGGATCTAGAAGCATGGAGGGGTCCTGTGGGTTTAGATTCAGGTACAGCTAGAACTTTGCATAGTGTATGGGGGCTCGTAATCAGCCAGGGCTGAAACAGCAGACATATGGCAGGGGAGCACTGCAGGGAAGGAAATTGCTTTTAGGCAGGCTTTGGCAAGGCCAAGTTTACCAGGAGACAGTTAGTAGTACCAGAGCTCGTCTGATCCTTGCCTCCCTCTGGCAGTATTGTTATCATTTGCAATACCTGTTTTCCATCTCCTGGAAGTTATTTTGCCTCTATTCAGCTGAACACTTAGAGTTGAGATCTGGCAGGGAGGGTAGTTAGAAATGAGTTCTTCCTGTGATGTGGTGCCTTTTGAGATACAGCTCCTGCCAGTGGATGGAGGGTTGTTTGAGAAGGAAGTAGTTTGCTTGTATCTTACTCTGACAGCATCTTCTGAAACAAGGAGCGGATACCAGCGGGTTCACAAAGAGAAGAAGAGACAAGGGGAAGAGTATGGGGGGACTGGTCTAAGAATGCTACAGCGCCTTGTTAATCGGCAGCCGATCCATCATATTAAATATCCAGCTGTCATATATTACCTTTCAAGTGAAAATGAATAACTCCCATTAAGGGCGAAATGGGTTTGAAGTCGATTCGAGACAGATTAAAGTACTGTTATGAATGTGTGTTCGGGGAGGAGGAGATGGGGGCTGTGTATAATATACTTGTCCTTACAGTTTTTAAATAATAGATGTCCCACAAATTTATGTACTGCAGGCTGCCAGGGTTTGGGGGAGGAGTAAAGGTCAGGGATGCACTTCTCAGAGCACCACAACCTGCCAAGGGCTTTGCTGTTGACTTCTGTGCTCATTTGCCTTTTGTGTTTTGGTGAAACAAAATCACCCTTCAGCTTGTTACAGTGTGAGGATGTACCAGTACCACCCGAGCGCTGGCTGTCGGCTGGGTCTCTGCCCACCACTGTTTTGGTGGGACTGTCAGTTGTGTGCTTTTCCCTGGGCATGTGCCACTGCTTCCAGCACAGACCACATGTCACTTGGATTGATGGCCACAGCTTCCAGCCACCTCCAAGGCAAATGTATTCTAGAGTGTTCATATGCAAAGCATTCAGTGAGCGAGGAGTACGAGTTCTGCTTTGTTGAGTCAGTCCAACTGCTCATGGACCTGACGCATTGGCCATCCCATATGGCCCGGTATTTGTGTGTCTAATGTGAATGCAGAGCAAGACTTCTCATGGAAGGCAACACCTAACAAGTTGTAAGCAGCCCACAGAAATAGCTGAGATTTCTCTGCTTCTAACTATAAATTACACAGTTGCCTTACTATGAAAGATAGTGAAGAATTAATTTATTTTGGCCAGGCATGCTTTGTAGGATGTAAGTTAATCTACAGACTCATCCTCCTCCAAGTCATAGAATCATAGAATCATAGAATAGTTAGAGTTGGAAAGGACATTAAGACCATCTAGTTCCAACTCCCTTGCCATGGACAGGGACACCTCCCACTAAACCATATCACCCAAGGCTCTGTCCAACCTGGCCTTGAACACCGCCAGGGA
>JAOEHY010032150.1:38606-58533 GCA_025447955.1 Psilopsiagon aurifrons
AGGACACCAGAACTGCACACAATACTCCAAGTGAGGTCTCACAGAGCAGAGTAGAGGGGCAGGATCACCTCCCTCGATCTGCTGGTCACGCTCCTTTGGATGCAGCCGAGAATACTGTTGGCTTTCTGGGCTGTGAGCACACACTGCCAGCTCATGTTCATTTTTCCATCGACCAACACCCCCAAGTCTTTGGTATATGTTTGAAGCAACAGCAGCAGAGTAAATGAAGTACTGTCTTTGTCCGACTTCAGCCTCTTTGGGGATGTCCTGATATAAATCTCGTTTTGTTGCAGCACCAGCCAGCCAGGCAGAGAAGGAGCTAACAGAGCCTCCAGCATCCTCTAAACGAATATCGTTTCCCAGCAGCTCTGAGTCGCCTCTTTCCTTTAAATGGTCAAAAACTTCAGAGGAGACCAAATCAGAGCAGGTAAGGAAGAAGAACCCAGCTTTTTGAGCATCTACAATCAGGTAATTTGTTTTATATGTGCCAAAAGCAAAGAATATAATAGGAGAAGGAGGATGAAAGGCAATAACTGGTAGGAGAAGGCATCTAATTATTAAAGTCTAGCTGTAAGGAAAGAAGAAAGCAGCAGCTGTGTCAAGTGCATGATTCATTTGTCTTGCTCTGCAGATGTATCAGTGTCCATATTGCAAGTACAGTAACACAGATGTGAATCGGCTGCGGGTGCACACCATGACCCAGCACTCGGTGCAGCCCATGCTCCGCTGCCCACTCTGCCAGGACATGCTGAACAACAAGATCCATTTGCAGTTGCACCTCACCCATCTGCACAGTGTGTCACCTGACTGTGTCGAGAAGCTCATCATGACGGTAAGTGCTGCATAGTCAAGCGTGTCTACTGCCTTCCTAGCACAGACGAAGAGTAAAGGAGTGGCCTGACCTGTGCAGGCTGACTTTGCTGTAGTGCACAGCTCCTTCATCCGTCAGGACTCTGTCATCTAGGTTTTTCCCCATCCCTCTTGTGTTTTGCCACAGAGACTATTCTGTCCATGCTTGAGCACTGTGGAAACTGGCAGTGTTTCAGCGTTGAGTAATTTCGCTGTGAAGAGATTAGAATAAACATGATTTCTTTTAACTCCTGAGGTCATTGCATGGGATCACATTTTGCACAGAAGCTTCTGTGAGATGCAGGAGCTGATGTGCTGCACTGCTCCTGCTGCAGAGGGAAAGTGCTTGTGTGTTGGGCACTTCCCAAGAATGGCAGAGAGGGTGATTAAGGTAACATTACAGGAAATTAGATTCCAGCTTTCTGCCTGAAATATGATTTTAGGAGCCAACGGAGTAACTTCCTGTCATGGGTTCAGCCCATGACACTTCCCTTAGTAGTCTTATCTCATGGAGGGGAGGTAGTCCTGTTGTGCAGCCCATGTTCTGCACTTCATTCACTTAATGAGGATCATTGTTACAGTTGTGTGAGATGAGTTGGGTACGTGAGGAGTTGCTGCATCCAAAATTACCGGGGGGTTGTTGCGTAACAATTCCCTTTTCAGGGTAACTTGAACGAGCAAGGGATACACTGACATTGGCCCAGGAGAAGTGGAACCTTAAGGGACTTTTGAATACTAGAGCTACTGTTTCAAGTGCTGTTTTTTAAATGTTTGTAAGTGCCAAGTTTTAACTCAAAATCTAAGCATAGGCATTTAAAATTCTCTGGAGTAGGAAGTTAGCCACTGAAGTGTGGAGTGAAAGTTCACTAAAGCAATCTGTCTTTATTTAGAGCTCAAAACTTGTAACATCCCTTTTTCCTGAGCTGTTTGTCAAACAACTTTGTGTTTCTGTATGGGTTGTTGATGGATATTGCTTCTGCCGCTTCCAATGGGGAGCAGAAGCTTCAGATGGCAGATCATGGTTCAGCACGTTTGCACCAGGCTCTTCTTGTGCCCTGCATTCTTGTTTTAGCACCTAGCATGGGAATACTTCTCCAACACCGTCTCCAAGGAACTGAAATTCATATGACTTGAGAGCTAGCACTTGGTGAGAAGTAGCAAATTAACAGTGCAGAGTTCAAGTTCTCATTTTTGAGACCTGGGTTTGTGCTCTGGCTTTACACAGTGCCACTGACCTAGCTTCCCTCTCTGCTGCTGGCGTACATGTGGAGCCACTGGACCTCTTCTGTGGACTAGTACATGTTGTCGCAGTGCTGAAGTGCTCATAACGGGTTACTACACTCTCCAGCACTCAGGCACTTCCATAAATAACATTCTGAGTCCCAGAACATTTCTTTCATTAATTCCCTTTGCATATGTTTCACACAAGTGTGCCTTTCCATTTGCTAGTCTCAGTTTAAGATACAGGTAGAATTAAAAAGACATATTTTCAAAAACCCTTCGAAATTCACAAATGGAATTTATTGTAAGATTTTTACATCGTTATTTCTTTAGTATAATCTTCAAGGCAAGATCATGTTTGTATTTAAGAGCCTGTCACCAAGTATATAAAAGAAGTGTTTATTCCTGTCTGTTCTTTCTCTTTGTGGTTTCTTTTTTTGCATCCTATTTCTTCTTGGTTTCCCCCTTCTTTGCCAATTCCTGACAGTAGAGGTGAATAACACCATGTTTTGTCATAGTACTTATGTTTTTTATCAACTCTCCTCCTGTGACATCATCTGAGCAAGCACATGCAGTGTTGCCCAGCTTTTCTCTTACAGTTCTCTCATCTTCTCTATTACTCTCACAGGTCTTCTGCAACTCTTTCTCAAATACCTTTGTACTTTTTATCTGCCCACTTTACCAGCTCCTTGTCCTCTCACTGTCCTGCCCTCTGTCTGGGTCCTGCTGAGGCATCCTGCACCCTGTGGGCTGCAGGGGCTGGTGGTGACCGCCTCTTGACCTAGTGCTCCCAATTGACTCTGAGAACTGAACACGCCCCAGGTAGGTGCCGCATCGTAAAACCCATTAAAAAACGCAGCCTGACAGGCCCCAGCAGTCTCTGAGTAATAAAAGTACAGGCTGATAGGGAAGAAGAGCACCAGCAGATCACTAACCCTGTGAACTGGCCATGCCCACAGGCTTGAGCAGTGCACAGCTCAACTCTGCCCACCACTTGGGTGCCTGAATCAAGGAGCTGTCCCAGCACAAAGACCTCAGCTTCTGCAATCTGCATCCCATTTGATTCATGGTGCTTAGTGTGTAAATACCTTCTGAGGACTTGAACAAATCTTACTGGCTTCTAACAAAATTGATGGAAGACATCTTGGCCTTTTAAGAGCAGTGGATGGAAACTGAGCCCCTTTCTTGGGCCAGCAAGTGTAACCGGTTTGCTAAGGGTGCGTGTTACACTGGTTTGAAATGGTGTGTGTCTGAGATGGGCTGTTGGTAGAACACAGCCTGGAACGGGTGTGATTGGACTGATCCATCTTTTCTGCCTTAGCACTCTGTGTCCTGCAGGATACAGGGAAACCACTCATTAGGAGCTGGGGACACTCCACAGAGGATGTGGCCAATGCAGCTGTAGTTCTGTGGAGGACAGTCCTCACAGGTGAGTCATTTGCTGAGCTGGAGCAGAGCCTCACCCTGCTGCTGCAGAGCACAGGACTTCTGCTGAGAACCGTAGAGCCTGGCTCAGCCACAAAGGTCATCCTGCTTGTTCCTGTTTTTCCACCTGGCCATTGGCACTGGTCCTAGAAGCTGTTCCCTTTGGTACCTAGAAATATGTGTGGGGAGGAAGATTGCTTTTCTTGCATCAAGTCAAATAGCATGTAGGTCTAGAAGGTGGTTTAATTTTGCATTAAATGACAAATATTTTGAAATCACTATGGCTTCATGAAGTCATATGGCAGAATGAAAGGTTCCTAATTTTGCTCATTTTACTTGAGATTCCTGTCTCAGTCTGACATGTGAATTGGGTCTTCGTGCTACTATGAGGGAATTGCTGTCCAGCAAATGGGAGCCAGGTCCCTTTCGACACAGCGTCTTTGCGCTGGGTGTTTGGAGGAGGCTCCAGTTAATAATACCTTATCAGACGCCTTTCAGGAACCTGCAGTGTCTAATATGTCTGTTGCCATAGTAACGCTGCTTGCCTATGCTCAGCATCCCAGAGCTGGCCAGGCTCCATCCTTTCGTGTCAGCAAGCAGCCAGTCTGGCTATCCCATGGGATGCCGAGTCCTCCCCGCTGGCCTGGCTGCTGGGACTGGGGCTGCAGGGGGTGAAGAGCCACACAGAATGCTCCCATGTGGTGTGGAGCCCAGAGTGAACCGTGGGGCAGGGGCTCCCAACACCCCCATCTCCTGCAGCTTCCTTTCCACAAGGCTGGTGAATGGATGTGGTCAAGTTCATTTCATGTGGCATTGCAGCTGCTCCGAGCGGGTGTAATCTCTATCTTTCCACATAACAGCCTTTTGGCTAATCTTGGGCCTGCACTGCTTCAGCAGAGAGCCCCTTAATGAGGGTGAAGTGCAGTTCGCCGGCACAGTCGATTGACAAGACTGATGGGCTCAAGCCAGGAGAAGGAACGGTTTCCCAAGAGCCTCCAGGAGCGGGGAGCTCTCCCTCCTCCCACGGCCAGCTTTATCCTTCTGCACATTCGTCTCCCATCATTTCTGTTGTCAGTTTTCTCTTCCTTGGTTTAGGGCATATTCCCAGTGTTTCAGACATCTTTCCATCTTCTTCTGTTCTCCTTTGTCCTTAAGAGTAATTCTTGCCAGTCTCTGCCATCCTTACTTCTCCCTCTTGCCATCTGTACATTTTTTTCCCTCTTTCCTATTGTCTTTTCTTACTGCTCTCTCCCTTCTGCTGTCATTCAATTTTTCTCTCTCCCTCCTTCTAACCCCCTCTCACTCCCCCCTTTCCCTCTCAGTCTGTGTCTCATTCTCCATCTAGGATGAAGGTAATGAAAATAATCGGGCTTCATTAATTCTGAGCCCTGTGAGATGATAGCCATTTGGAGCCATGTTTGCCAATTAGATGGTCTAAATTAGAAGTGACCTTGGTATACTGCCATCGTTTTGCCTCTCTGAGTCTAATGAAGCTTTTCACTCCAGCACCCTCTCTCTCTCTTTGTAATGGAAATTACCTCCTTTGTCTGGTTCGGGAACCTTGCATTGCGTGTGTGTTTCCCCCTGGTTGCATGGACATAGGGATAGTAATGTATCTCCTCAGACCCCTCCAAGAGATTTGCTTTTCGAAGCTGCATGATACCAGCATTATGGGGCATTTTCAGAGGAACTGCATAGACTGTCCACACCTTCGGTCACTCAGCGAGGAGGAAGGTCAGAGCAGACAGATCCAGTGCACAAGGGGAGCTGGCTATTCCCCTGTCCACGATTAATTCACTGAATGTGCCAGGAATATCCTTGTGTCATGCCGCCAGGGCCAGCACAGGAGGGGTGTTCAGCTCAGATTGTCTAGCCCATGCTGATAAGAGTTCTGCATTTCATCATCCTAAAGATCTTGTAGATTCAGTAGTGGCAGGAGCCATGTGTGTCACTGCTGTAGGTTGTCCGCGGTGAGGAGTGGACCCGCAGGTTGTTCTCCAGACAGGTGACAGGTCTGTAGGTGTCAGGACATGCATGATCTGCTGGGGATCCTTGTGGGGAAGGGAAGCCGGAGACGTGGCATGTCCACCCTTGAGTGTTTGTACAGTCACTCAGTGGACCACATCATCTGTAGAAATGGCCACCAAATTGAGGTGCCCATGCGTGCCACTGAATCTTCTCATCATAAAGAAATTTTGTCTCCTTAAGGGGATCTGAATTCCATCAAAAGGGAGGGTGCTCGAAAGCAGAGAGGCTTTTCCCAATAACTTTCTATCTAGGGTAGGTAATCAGCTCCTCTGTGGTCTGCTGTAGAGGGAGGTTGCCTAGCCATCATTCCCATCTCCAGTACAGACCAAGGAGAGATATTTCAAAGTGGTGCTCAGGAGGGACTGCCAATCTCTGGCACAAACTTCCCCCTCCTTTGCTCTTTTCACTGCAAAGGGGGTACAGTTTAATGTTAGAGCAAAACGAGTAAATGCAGGAGGAGGAAAGGGAGAAGCTAGTCACATTTGTTGAACTTGCATCTGTAGGGCTGTATTTTTAATAATAGTTCACAGTGATTGACATGTTGCCATTGGGAAATGTTGTTGCAGAGACACTGAAATAGGGGGATGGCGGATGCCGGGATTTCATGCCAGGTGTTGTCTGCTCAGGTGAGAGGGAGGTAGAGAACACTGAACAGCCGCATGCACTAACACATGCTGTGCTCGAGATAAACACATTCCCCTCTATCACCAGAACAGTTAATGCCATTTAAATACGTGTGAAGTAGGAAATGCTGTGTTGTAGAGCAATGCTCCCTGTTACGTGCCAGTGGCTGTGGTCCACTAAACCTTCCTGCCACCTAGTACTCACAGCATTAATTTATATTAAAAACAGCTACAATGTGCAAGACATTTTCTGCACAAACAAGGAAATGGTGTATCTGCGGATGGGTTTGAAGTGTAAAAGGACAAACAGTTCAAAATGGACAGTCTGGAACTCACTGTAAAGGCAGAACAATTGAGACATGCAGCAGCCTCTTGTCACTGTTTCTGTTTGTGCTATGTGCTTAGGGGTGGTTTTAGGGATAAAGAGACAAAGTCATTCTGCCCCAAACAATGGCACAGAACAGGCAGCGCTTTGAGAAGCCTGAATGGTGCTTAGCAGATAGAGGACTAACGTGGTCTAGTTTCTGAAGCAAGACCAGTCCCTTGTTTTCAAGGTTTCGCAGAGGGCCAGCTCTGTGTGGCTGGCTGGACTGCCTGCCGTTGCCCTACATCCATATCCAGAATTCTGGTTTCCAGCACTTTTTTCAAAGACTTTTCTCTGTTTGCCTTTTGAGGATTTTGTGCCTGTAGCAGTTCAGTGCACCACAGCCTCTTTTCTTCTTCCCACCTTTTTTTTTCCCCCTGTTTTTTGTTGTGGAGGGAGGGGTAGAAGTAGGGTGGGAACTGTGGTTATGGAGATGCAGGTAGATAAAGGTAATTACTTAAACACATATAGGGCAGGACTTATTGGTTTGGAGCCCCAGATTAAGATGCAGAGGAGCATGTGAGGTTGATGATTATATTTCGGGGAGAGTTAATTGACGGAAGGTGAAGGCAGACAGAGAACCGCTGCTTACTGCCTTCTTGAATCCCAATCAGGAATTATGATTAAAGACACGGCGAGACAACAGAGGCCTGATGAATTGGTGTCGTTTTTTTTTCTTTTTTGCCGTCATTCACACTTGATTGACTTCAACCTTTCAAGTGCAAAAGTCTCTCTTTTCCATTATTATTCATAGCCATCTGAGTTTTTCTAATTAAAGTGTATGAAAACAATTACTGATCCGTCGTACTGAGTGTGGTAGTGGAGATGGCTGCCTTACTGTAATACGTATAAAAAGCCCACAGTTTCTATAATGATGTGCAGCTGAGGTGTTAGATAATTTTATTCTTTTTCTACTCTGTTGGGGTTTTTTTCAATTTCTCCTGATTTATTTTTTGTAATTCCTAAAGATCCTAGGAAAGCGCTCTGCCTGCTGATAAAGCTGAGAGGGACGTCTCCTCATCTTTCCCTCTCTGCGTCCTGCTCGTCCCCCTCCTCCGAGCCCTGCTACCGGGAATTAACTGGTGACCTTTCACGTCTTCCAACCCACCACCCACAGCCATCAGATGCTCCTGCTTAGAGTAAAAGGTGGAATGAACATGGTGTGCTCAGCTTCCCTCCCAGTGATTTATCAGGGTCAGCTGCTCTTCCTGCAGGCACTGGTGAGACCTAGTGCTCACCCCTGTGCACCAGTTGCTCCAGTAAAGGGGGAGTTCAGCACCTGTCCCCATCATGGGTCAGGTGGCTGCAACCCCTCTACACCAACATCTGTTTCTGAGGTTTTTCATGGACTGTTTTTGCTTCCATTCACTTAATGAAGCCAAGGTCTAGTCTGTGTTTGCTTGGCTTTGACATGTGTATAGATAAGGAAGATTTCATGTCCTGCACACAGGTTCACCCTCAGCTTCACCACAGATTTGCTAATACCTCATTTGGTTCAGTCAGAGCCTTGTGCTCCTTGACTTTGCAGAAAGCAAGGTAAATGGTGTGCAGATAACAGCCTCGCTCTCTGCTGTAGTCCAAGGTTCAAATGCCCTCTTAGTATCTGATAGAAGGATGGAGTGGTGTGTTTTGCTAGGATACATACCCATTTATGAATGTTTATTTACGCCTCACTTCCCCAGCAGCCAGAGGCTGGGAGCAGAAGCACCACAAGCATTGCAACTCAGTGTTGGTTCCTGTTTCTTCAAGTACCACAAAGGACAGTGCTCCCTGAGCATCAGTGGGGTGAGGCGTGCAGCCACTCTGAGCTGTGGAGATGTCTTCACTTGCCACAGGCATCTAACCAGTGCTGACAGACCTACACTGGAATACGGCGCAGATGGTGATGGTGATGGTGATGTGGGTCTGTCTGCCCAGTTGCTGATCTGGGAGAAGGACTGTGGGCAGATTTTCAGGTGGTGCCAGGTACTGGTGTGGATGTTCAGAAGAGTATACATTGTGTTGTGTCCAGTGCCAACCATGTGCAAATTGCCGGTGAGGTAGTTTGTATGTTCCATGTGTGACCGGGTACACCCAAAGAAACAGTTTTCTGGAAGAAAATGAGTGTGTGTATTTGACTCTTTCAAAGAGCATCTCCAGTTGAAGCACTCTCCAGCTCTTTGAAACTGTTGGTGTTCAAGCACTGTGCTGTTTATGGTGTTGCAGGTTATACACAAACACCTGAAGAGAGGTGAAGGGAACACATCAGTCAGAGCAAGGAAGGGGTTACCAAAAGCTTTCCAGTTTGCAGACAATTTGCTTTCTTTTTAGTCTTTTCTTATTCATCCTTTCCTTTGTCACCTCTCTATTTGTACTTTTCTTTCTCATGCCCCTCCTTTTCCTGCATGGATACACTTTGAAAACAGTGCTGCAATGCTCCCTAGTTCAAGATTACAGTGTACTTTACGAGGTATGATTTAATTAGGGGCCTTATTATGTTTTCAGCAGCTTAAGGTGGGCCTTTCAACTTATCTACCTAATTGGTTGCACAAGAAGTTTCACAGCCCATGACAAAACATTGTCAGTGATCAAAGTCTGAATTCTACATAAAGAAAAATATTAATAATAAGATTATTCTTCAAGTGTGCACTGCTAATTATGTCCAGAATGTAACTGCAGAAACACTTTTGACTGATGGGAGCTTTGTCTAATAAATGTGAGTCTTCAGTGAGCCATGAAAAGTGACGCCTCTGACTTTACAATTGTGGTGTCTAATTTTGCCACTGAAGACATGTAAAATATTTTCCTGTGTTTCTCTTCTTCCCACATCCTTTATTCCTTTTCTCCAGGTGACAACACCTGAGATGATGATGCCCAGCAGCATGTTTCTCCCAACAGCCGCTCCGGAAAAAGACGGGAACTCCGCTGCAGAGGAGCTGGGGAAGCAGCCTGGTGAGTGCTGATTACTGAGGTCCATGAGTCCCACCACTCCGTCAGGTTCTATCACCTGATCAGGGGCTGTATCTGGGGGACATCTTCAGGTGGATGAACTTTATATGCCCAGCTGTCTCCTGAAAACTGCAGTAGGACAGTGGCCAGCAGGGCCATCCCCCTTCATCTGTGCCGCAAACAGGCTGGTGCCCCAGGAATCCCATGACAGGGCAGCTCAGAGCTGAGGAGCACAGGTGTGACCACTGTGGCCATTCATATGGAAGCGATGTTGAATCCTTGCAAAAGAAGGACCAGATATGAGTGGTGAAAAGCAGAGGTGGTGGAGGGCTGAGGGGATCCATATAGAAATGCCAAAGGTGGCAGCTGCTGGCTGGAGATTGTGCTGCTCCACTGCCATCACAGCTCAGTACAGTCTCTGGGCATACTATCTGAGGAGCTCTGAACTGCTGGAGTCCTTCTCCAGCCCAAATCTGAGCTTTTTTTGTTGCCACGCTGCATTATGAAGGCATGGCTGTAGATCCATGGCTATTTAGTCCTGGCTTTGTTGTGTGATGTGAGAGCATCCCAAGAACATTGCTCTTTGTGGGCAGAAGAGTCTGATGTTGGACCTGGCAGGGAAGCAGTGCCGATCTTCCTTCTGTGCCCTCCTGGAAGGTCTGTAAGGAATCCGGGAATGAAGGCAGTGCCATTTCCTTTCAGACAGACAGCCCTGAGGAGTGATGCTGGTGGGGCAGCACTGGCACAGCCAGGGTAGCTAATGCTGTCCTGGGCAAAGGGATCTCTTTTGGCCTCTACCTATATCACACTTTTTGCAGCAGGACTGTGCTCTTAGACCGTGGAAAAGTGGCAGTGCCCTGAGTGCTTGTTCCTTCTTCTCCCATCTTCCTTCAAATAGCACCCTTTGAGCTCCTTCCAGAAGGATCCACATTTCATTCCCTTGTTTCAGCTTTGGTAGGACCAAGACTCAAATACTGCATTCAGTCTGATGAGCTTTCTTATTGCAAAATAGGCAGGACATCAAAGCAAAACAGCAAACTCGCACAGGTGGCTGAATGGCCCTCATTTAAAAGGAAGATTTAAAGGTAATAATTTCACTAAGGAAATGTGTGTGTGTATGAACAATTTCCTCATACTCAAAGTGGGCAAAGTAAATTATGTAGGTTTATGCAATGGGCCATGGTGAGGGTAATGGTCTGTTATTAAAATAAATGAATGAAGATAGAGAAGTGTTAGAAATACCTATCATATTGCAGAGAAAACACATGGACATATTAGGGACAAAAAGAGGACATTGATCTGCTCCTCTGTGCTGGTGTAACTGTCAGGTTTGCTCTTGTTCTGTTTTCACAGAAATCCCTGAGGACTCAGGAAAGGGTCTTCTGCCATCAGACAGCACAGAGCACAGCGGAGATCCCAAGCCGGTTCTGGCTGATCCAAGTTCTGCCAGGGAGGACTCCAGCTTCCTCTGCTGGAAGAAAGGCTGCAACCAGGTGTTCAAGAGCTCGGCAGCCCTGCAGACACACTTCAATGAGGTCCATGCAAAGCGGCCTCAGCTGCCAGTGTCGGATCGCCACGTCTACAAGTACCGCTGTAACCAGTGCAGCCTGGCATTCAAAACCATTGAGAAGCTGCAGCTTCATTCCCAGTACCATGTCATCCGGGCAGCCACAATGTGCTGCCTCTGCCAGCGCAGCTTCCGAACCTTCCAGGCCCTGAAGAAGCACCTGGAAACCAGCCATCTGGAGCTGAGTGAGGCTGACATTCAGCAGCTCTATGGTGGTCTTTTGGTCAACGGAGACCTCCTTGCGATGGGCGATCCTTCACTTGCCGAAGATCACACTATCATAGTTGAGGAAGATAAGGAGGAGGAGAGTGACTTGGAAGATAAGCAGAGCCCAACAGGTAGCGATTCAGGGTCAGTGCAAGAGGACTCTGGCTCAGAACCAAAAAGGGCCTTACCCTTCAGAAAGGGACCTAACTTCACTATGGAGAAATTCCTAGATCCATCTCGCCCATATAAGTGCACAGTCTGCAAGGAGTCTTTCACACAAAAGAACATTCTCCTGGTCCATTACAATTCAGTTTCTCACCTGCATAAACTGAAAAGAGCCCTCCAAGAGTCTGCTGCTGGGCAGCCTGAACCAACCAGCAGCCCAGACAACAAGCCTTTTAAGTGTAACACCTGCAACGTGGCCTACAGTCAGAGCTCAACCTTGGAGATCCATATGAGGTCTGTTCTGCACCAAACCAAGGCTCGTGCTGCCAAACTGGAAGCGGCTGGGGGCAGCAGCAGCAGTAATGGAGCTGGCAGCAGCAGCAGCAGTCTTTCTTTGGGTTCATCCACACCAAGTCCAGTGAACGCTACCAACAGTAATACTTTTACAGCCACAAACACAAGTAATTCGGGCCCAGTTCCCATTCCCAGCCTCCTCAACCAGGTATCCAGTGACAACATGGGAATTCCTACCTTAGGTAACCCTGTAAGTGCTAGTAGCTCCTCCCCTTCGGAGCCCAAAGAGGTAAACCGGAAGAAATTGGCAGACATGATTGCATCCAGGCAGCAGCAGCAGCAGCAGCAGCAGCAGCAGCAACAGCAGCAGCAGCAGCAACAGCAAGCTCAAACCCTGGCCCAGGCCCAGGCCCAAGTCCAGGCCCATCTGCAACAAGAACTGCAGCAGCAGGCTGCTCTTCTGCAGTCCCAGCTCTTCAACCCAGCACTTTTGCCTCACTTTCCAATGACCACTGAGACCCTTCTGCAGCTTCAGCAGCAGCAGCATCTTTTGTTTCCTTTCTACATCCCTAGTGCCGAGTTCCAGCTCAATCCAGAAGTTAGTTTGCCTGTCACCAGTGGTGCACTGACATTGAGTGGTACAGGTCCAAGTTTGCTGGAGGACCTGAAGGCTCAAGTTCAGATCCCTCAGCAGAGCCATCCACAGCTCTTACAGCAGCAGCAAGGCCAGCTCTCTTTGTCACAACCTCACTCCATCCTTATACAGAAGAGCCAGCACCCTGAGAAGAAGAATAAATCCATACTGAAGGAGAAAGAAAAAGAAACCCCAAGGGAAAGGGAAAGTGCAGAGAGGGGAGACAGTAATGTAGCATCTAAAGAGTCTCTACCTGATAACTTAAAGCCCAAAGAAAAGAAGGATTTTGTACCAGGCGGTAGTTCAGAGCCTTCCTTGCTGCCGCCACGTATTGCCTCTGATGCAAGAGGGAATGCCACAAAAGCCCTGCTCGAAAACTTTGGCTTTGAGCTTGTCATTCAGTATAATGAGAACAAGCAGAAAGTGCAGAAGAAAAACGGGAAGTCAGAGCAAGGTGAGAACTTGGAAAAGCTTGAGTGTGACACATGTGGCAAGTTCTTTTCAAACATCCTCATCCTGAAGAGCCACCAAGAGCATGTTCACCAGCATTACTTTCCCTTCAAGCAGTTAGAGAGATTTGCCAAACAATACAGAGAACACTATGACAAACTGTACCCACTGCGGCCCCAGACCCCAGAGCCACCACCTCCACCTCCTCCGCCACCACCTCCGCTTCCTCCAGCACCTCCTCAGCCGCCTTCAACTCCTACCATCCCTGCGTCTGCCCCACCAATTACCTCTCCTACAATCACACCAGCCCAGACATCTGTGCCACTCACCCAGCTCTCCATGCCAATGGAGCTCCCCATCTTTTCACCACTGATGATGCAAACCATGCCACTACAGACATTACCTGCGCAGCTGCCACCCCAGCTGGGTCCTGTAGACCCTTTGCCTGCTGACTTGGCCCAGTTGTACCAGCATCAGCTCAACCCTAGCCTTCTCCAGCAGCAGCAGAACAAGAGGCCACGGACGCGGATCACCGATGACCAACTCAGAGTCCTTCGGCAGTATTTTGATATTAACAATTCCCCAAGTGAGGAACAGATCAAAGAGATGGCGGACAAATCTGGACTGCCCCAGAAAGTCATCAAGCACTGGTTCAGAAACACTCTTTTCAAGGAACGCCAGCGCAACAAGGATTCCCCATACAATTTCAGTAATCCTCCCATTACCAGCCTTGAAGAACTTAAGATAGACTCACGGCCTCCTTCTCCAGAACCTCAAAAGCAGGAGTACTGGGGAAGCAAGCGGTCCTCCCGGACACGCTTTACTGACTACCAGCTCAGAGTCCTGCAGGACTTCTTTGATGCCAATGCTTATCCAAAGGATGATGAATTTGAGCAGCTTTCTAACTTGCTGAACCTCCCAACACGTGTTATAGTGGTGTGGTTTCAGAATGCCCGTCAGAAGGCCAGGAAAAACTATGAGAATCAGGGAGAAGGCAAAGATGGGGAGCGACGGGAGCTCACAAATGACAGGTATATTAGAACAAGCAACTTGAACTACCAATGCAAAAAGTGCAGTCTCGTCTTTCAGCGCATTTTTGATCTCATTAAACACCAGAAAAAGCTTTGTTACAAAGATGAGGATGAGGATGGACAGGATGATAGCCAGAATGAAGACTCTATGGATGCAATGGAGCTATTAACTCCAACCAGTTCCTCCTGCAGCACACCAATGCCCTCGCAAGCTTACAGCACGCCTACATCTTCAGCCAATGCAACCTCCTCAGCTTTTCTGCAGCTCACAGCAGAGGCAGATGATTCCTCCACCTATAGTTCAAAAGTAGAAGCTACAGAAGAGAAACCAAAGCAGCCTGAACCTCCAAGTACACAGCAAAACCAAACTCAAGAGAAGCAAGTGCAACCAAAGCAAGAGTCTCAGCAGCAACAGGACCAAGGAGAACAAAAGACAAGTTCAGCACACCAAAAGATTTCACAGTTATCCTCCCCTTCTTCATTGCAACAGCCACCTCCCCCTCCTCAACCCCCTCAGTGCTCCTTGTCACAGTCAAGCCCAAGTCCATCTCAGCTCTCTCATCTCTCCCTCAAACCCATTCACACATCCACCCCTCAACAGCTGGCAAACCTACCTCCTCAGCTAATCCCATATCAGTGTGACCAGTGCAAGCTGGCATTTCCTTCCTTTGAGCATTGGCAGGAGCATCAGCAGCTTCATTTTCTGAGCGCACAGAACCAGTTTATCCACCCCCCGTTCCTGGACAGAACCCTGGATATGCCGTTCATGCTTTTTGATCCCAGTAATCCACTACTTGCGAGCCAGTTGCTCTCTGGGGCATTACCACAGATTCCAGCAAGCTCAGCCACTTCACCATCAACTCCAACATCCACAATGAACACACTGAAGAGAAAGCTGGAGGAAAAGGCCAGTGCAAGTCCTGGAGAAAATGACAGTGGGACTGGAGGAGAAGAACCACAAAGGGATAAACGTCTAAGGACAACCATTACCCCAGAGCAGCTGGAAATTCTTTATCAGAAATACTTGCTCGACTCCAACCCAACACGGAAAATGTTGGATCACATTGCTCATGAAGTGGGCTTGAAGAAACGCGTGGTGCAAGTTTGGTTTCAGAACACGCGTGCGCGGGAAAGGAAAGGGCAGTTCCGAGCCGTGGGGCCTGCCCAAGCCCATAGACGGTGTCCCTTCTGCCGAGCTCTCTTTAAAGCAAAGACAGCTCTGGAAGCTCACATCCGATCCCGTCACTGGCATGAGGCCAAGAGAGCTGGATACAACTTGACATTGTCTGCTATGCTCTTGGATTGTGATGGGGGACTGCAAATGAAGGGAGACATCTTTGATGGAGGAAGCTTTTCCCACATGCCACCAACAAGCAGTGATGGCCATACTGTTCCTCTCTCCCCAGTGAACAAGAGCATGGAACTGTCTCCTCGAACTCTGCTGAGTCCATCCTCCATTAAGGTTGAAGGGATGGAAGACTTTGAGAGTCCCTCCATGTCCTCAGTCAATTTGAGCTTTGACCAAACAAAGCTGGACAACGATGACTGCTCCTCTGTCAACACTGCAATCACAGACACTACAACAGGAGATGAAGGAAATGCAGACAATGATAGTGCTACAGGGATTGCAACTGAAACCAAATCAACATCGGGACCCAGTGAGGGTCTCACAAAAGCTGCCATGATAGCAATGTCTGAATATGAAGATCGGCTGTCTTCTGGCCTGGTCAGCCCAGCTCCCAGCTTTTACAGCAAAGAGTACGATAATGAAGGTACTGTGGACTATAGTGAAACATCCAGCCTTGCAGACCCCTGCTCACCCAACCCTGGTGCAAGTGGTTCAGCCAGCAAGTCTGGAGAGAGTGGGGATCGTCCTGGGCAGAAACGCTTTCGCACTCAGATGACTAATCTCCAGCTAAAAGTTCTTAAATCATGCTTTAATGATTACAGGACACCTACCATGCTGGAGTGTGAGGTCTTGGGCAATGACATTGGACTGCCAAAGAGAGTTGTTCAGGTCTGGTTCCAGAATGCTAGGGCAAAGGAGAAGAAGTCCAAACTCAGCATGGCCAAGCATTTTGGTATAAACCAAACAAGTTATGAGGGACCCAAAACAGAGTGCACTTTGTGTGGCATCAAGTACAGCGCTCGACTGTCTGTACGTGACCATATCTTCTCTCAACAGCATATCTCCAAAGTTAAAGAAACCATTGGAAGCCAGTTGGATAAGGAAAAGGAGTATTTCGACCCAGCTACTGTACGTCAGTTGATGGCTCAGCAGGAGCTGGACCGGATCAAAAAAGCCAATGAGGTTCTTGGTCTGGCAGCTCAACAGCAGGGCATGTTTGATAACACCCCTCTGCAAGCTCTTAACCTTCCTGCTGCATACCCAGCACTACAGGGCATCCCTCCAGTCTTGCTCCCAGGCCTCAACAGCCCATCCTTACCAGGCTTCACTCCATCCAACACAGGTGGGTATGGATATTATCACACTGCTCAGAGGCACAGTTTAACTTGACATGCCTTTAGCACAAGCAGATGTTCTCTTGAGGAATGGCTGATACATGGCCCTTTAGTGGAGCATATTTACTTGACATCAGATGAGCAATAGGTATTGTATCTTTTAATTCCTGAATGTGGGTTTTCTAGCCAAGTCTGAAATAGAGCAAGATGTAGACATTTTGTCTATCTCTTTCCTTAGCACAGCCTAAAAATGCTGAAGCACCTTCGAAGAAGTGAAGAATAAAGGATTTATCAAAGAGAAGAGGAAGAGGGATAATGTGCTGAATGCATTGTTCATTATATCTTTACTTTTGCTATTAAATTCAGTTTATGTAGTGCCATCCCAAATTTCCACTAACTGTGAGCTGTTTCTAGGGAAAACTGTGACATGCCTGGTGGCACTGGTGACAGACTCCTGGAGCATCTTCATGTAATATCCTTACGGTGACCTCCAGGACTAATCCCAGTGCAGCTGTGGGTTGGTTTCTGAGTCATGGCTGGGTAAAACCTGAAAGTACCTTCTCAACAAACAGTGGTGTAGTCACGGGTCATATATATTTTGTATTTTAGTAACTTCTTTTTCAACACTACTACATAAATATAAAATTTGGCACAGTCCTTTGGGTGGCCTAATCCCAGATAATGGACTTTGGTTTTTTGAGGATGTACCTTTTCTTTGTACCTGGTGAACGCCTGGAGTGTGTGAGATCTTTAGCAAACGCTGGCAGTGGAAGATGCTACTCAGTAGACTAGCAGTGGCCTAGAAAACCTGATCCAAGAGATCCCTACTACATCCATGGCGTCCCAGGGACATTCATGTGTCTGAATTCCACTCGTAACAGAGTAGTTGATGGTCTCTCCGAGACTTACTTTCACTTGGAAGACTTCTCTGTTACTTCTAATGATCCTTTTTAAAGTTAATGTTCACCAGGGCTGATTTACATTTACAGACATATCCCAAGAACTGATTCCAGTGTCTTGTCTCCAGAACAGGCTTAGTCTGTCTTGGGTTGGAATGCCTGTGGCACTGTAATGCCTAGTGCAGTTACCCCAGATGCCACCGTGCATTCTTGTTTTCTGCTCTGCGGCAGTACAGGTCTGCCTTTACTACAAATAATAATGATGCAAGAGTTCTCCAGAATGAGGGTTCTCCAGGTTTGGAAACAGGAGGCAAGGTGTTGGTGGCTTCAAGAGAAACACCTGGTTTAAGAATGGAAAGCAAGGACATGATTTTGATAGGTCACTTGATCAGCCTCTGATACAGCTGTGGGACTGAGCTGACTTCTATCAAAAAGTAAAAGCCTGATCGACATTCCTTTTTGTTCCTTTTGCTTGATGAAGAAGCCTGTCTTTGCATATTCGTAAAAATCATGTTTGCTGAAATGATAACTTTCTGTTATTGTACTGAACGGATTGGCTGATGATGAGTTGTAATCCATAGTGTGAAGCCTAAACAGGATCTGAGTGTCTTCCTGGCTCCTTAATCGGAAACTCATTCTCCAAAAAGACTTTCTGATACTTTTATTCAGCTGCCTGACTCTGAAGTTCCTTTTTCAACAGATTGAAAAACTCAGTGCAGATGTTGCCAGGTAACATGGTTGTATCATGTTAATAAAATAGCCGTCTTCTTTTGTCATCCAGGAGGTGAATCTTCGGATAAGCAAATCAAAGCTGTAGTCAAAAGAATGTAATAGCCAGTGTGAGCAGCTACATGGAGCTTGAGCAGCTCATCTGGCATTCACAGCAGGACTGGCTACTGAGCTGTTCACTGTAAATCACATCACTAGCACCTGAAGTGTGTCTGTGGTGCAACACACTTAGGTGTAACACCCTGAAGAGAGCACTAGAGACCCATGAGTCAAAACGGACATTTTTCTCTCCTCGTATTGGTGGCTGTGTTCACCTTTTTCTCCATTGCCACTTGTCTCTGAAGTATCTTCGGTTGACAAATGAAGTACAGTTAAATCTCACTGTATTTTGGGGGTTCTGAAGAAGCCTTCTGCCAGGAGTTAGGGCCTCTGTGAGGCTTTTCACATAGTCATAGAAGTCTTCCCATGACCCCCAAAGCAAAGTGAAATTATTCTTAACTACAGTTGAAGGATAGGTCATTGTAAGTAAACCATTTTTAAAAACAGTTAATGTTAGAAATTCTTCTGTTTGGGGCTGCTGCGCATTTCTGCTCCTTGAGTCTAATCCTGGCTACACCCCCCAAGGGCATCTTTCAATGCCAGGACTTCTTCATGTGATACTTCTGTTATTGCCTAAGATCTTGTTTCAGAAGCCAGAACTAGGCGAAGAGAATCTCTTTGGCAAATTGTACTGTCAGCCTATTGTAGACAGCCCTGTGCTGTTTATTTAATACCCCAAATTTGTAATAAGATCTAAAATTACTTTTTTGCACTTCAATCTATATTGTTGCTTTTATTTTCCTCCAAAGATCTGTATGTGTCCTGGGGAGATGGAGCTATGTACTATGAATGTTAAAAGCAATCAGTGACTGCCTCGACAGGACTAAGCTATTTAGAAAGTCAAACAGACTGTTTGTGGCCTTTAGATAAAGCTCCAAAGGTCAGGCCATCTCGGCTCAAAGCCTGTCGAATCAGATAAGGCTGTGCATCCAGGAATGTTATGAATTAGCTGCTGCTCCCACACTTGAACCTTTTGGGGAGCGTTCAGCTAGGGAACATCAGTTTCAATGGCACCTATCCATAATATGCCCTTATCTGAAATCTACAAGGCTGCTGTGTGGAGGCTCATTTCATACACTTCATACCTTCACAAATCACTGCTGTCTTCATACTGCATCAGGAGCAGATGCAGGTTTCTGATGGGCTTTGCATGAGCCACAGTTGAAATCTTGGTTCTTGACCACCCTGCTCCCAGCCTTCTGGTGGGTCCTGCAAGAGGCCAGCCCCTGAAGACTGTTGGGCCCAACCCCTAACTGTGTTTCAGTCCCTTTACACTACCGTTGCAGGGTGAAGGAGCCCTGTAGAAGCTGGATTTCCCTGCCAGGAATCACTGCCTGCCCTGTTCACAGTGATGGCCCTGCTGGCATGCTTCCCTTCCTATTCCTGCTGTTGGGAAAATGGGTGGATTTCACTAGCAACATGACCCTTTTAATTCCACCCAAACACAATGTTCATGCCCTGGGGTTTGTCTGCGTACCACGCAGACTCTTGAGATAATAACCCAGAAGCTGTGCATGCAAAGCCTCTTTCACTGGAAAGAAGGAATGGGTTGCATCAGAGGCTTGTGGATTGGTGAGCATCAGCCTAATAAGGATGAAATAGAATCATAGAATAGAATCAAAGAGTATTTACTGTTGGAATGAATCTAAGATCATCCAGTTCCAACCCCTCTGCCATGGGCAGGGACACCTCACACTAAACCATGCCACCCAAGGCTCTCTCCAGCCTGGCCTTGAATACCAAGGGATGGGGCATTCGCAACTTCCCTGGGCAACCAATTCCAGTGCCTCACCACCCTTACAGTAAAGGACTTCCTCCTCATATGCAATCTACATGTCCCCTGTTTAAGTTTGAACCCATTACTCCCGGTCCTCTCACTACAGTCCCTAGTGAAGAGTCCCTCCCCAGCATCCCTATAGGCCCCCTTCAGATACTGGAAGGCTGCTCTGAG
>JAOEHY010032150.1:58861-85108 GCA_025447955.1 Psilopsiagon aurifrons
TCAGCATGCCTTCCAGGAGAATCTGCTCCAAGATTTTGCCAGGCACAGAGGTGAGACTGGCTGGTCTGTAGTTCCCCGGCTCATCTATTTTCCCCTTCTTGAAAATGTGGGTTATAGTTTCCAGTCGTTAGGAACTTCACCTGACTGCCATGATTTTTCAAATAGGATGCACAGTGGCTTAGCAACTTCACTTGCCAGCTCCTTCAGGACCCGTAGATGGATTTCATCAGGTCCCATGGACCTGTATACTTTCAGGTTCCTATGATGGTCTCAAACCAGATCCTCCCCTACAGTGGGCCCAGGGTCTTCATTCTCACAATCCCTGTGTCTACCTTCCAAGACCTGGGTGGTGTTGTCAGAGCGTTTGCTAGTGAAGACCAAGGCAAAGAAGTCATTAAGAACCTAAGGAGTCATTAAGAACCTAAGAAGTCATTAAGAACCTAATGGCCACTCAGAAGTCGTTTTCTTTTTTGTTCTTTTTTTTTCTTTTTTTTTTTTTTTTTCTGATAATTTGAAACAGAATTGAAGATTCTCCTTTAAAAAAGGTTTGTGTTTTACAAGAAGATAACCTCTTTTTCCTAGCTCCCTGTCACTTTTTTTCATGGAGACAGTAGCCCTTCTAGAGGTGGAACTGACTGCAGGAAAGAACAATTTTATCACAGTTTCTTTAAATGTATGTCACCCCAGTAGCGATGCAGTCTATTTAAACTGAATTCATTATACTTATCTTTCTCTGCAGCAGTGATTGGGAGAAGTATTCTTTGAGTTTAGAAACATCATTGATAGTATGTGAGCCTCTGAAAATCTCCATAGAGGACATTTTTCCTCACAAGGACCTACAACTCTTAAACCAAGTTATATATAATTGAAGAATGGACTAAACATAAGGAAAAAAAAAAAAAAACAAAAAAAAAAACAAAGTACAAAGCCTCGTGATCAATCTCCTCCTACTCAGAACAGGACAAGCCAACAAGACTGGCAACAAAATCCCCATTATTCAACAACATCTGGTAGATTAAGGAAAAGCTATGAAAACTTAAAATTACTTTTGTTTTTCTGTAAGAGCAATTAACACATATTCCCAAAGGAACTGCTGCAAGAAGGAAAGAAACTGAGGATTCCCTTTGGGGAGGATAGTAACTGTAGGAGGCATTAAATATGTAGGCAGCCATTAGGCATGATTAAAGATTAATATTCTGTGTCATAGACAGGACCTGGGGTTATTACAGGTCATGACTTTCATCTTAATTATTTGGCTTACTGTTTTTATTTAATTAGCTTGTCTGAATGAGTCTTTGGTTATAGATGTCTGGAATACAGGATTATTGTGCACCATTTATTAAGTAAAAGGCTCAGCTATTTAACTTTTAAGTTCCACAATCTCAGCAATAAGATTTTGGACAAATCCAGTGGGTATTTTGCATAAGAACTTAGTGTTCTTAGTCTTATTTACCTCTCCAAAATCAGCATTAGAGGTTCTACTGAAATTGGTGGGATATACGACCTCATAACCTGATGGTGGTATTTCTGTGCTGCCTATTATATTAGTTATGTTGGTAAAATTATCTGTAAGCCAGCACTCATAGCTCTCATTAGGCACTGTGTACCAAACTGGCAATGCCCACATGTTTCAAGTCTTTGTGTTCTGTCCACTTTTTTCTAACACATTATATTCAGCCTGAACATGAGAGTACTTATTATGATAAAATTAATTTAAATCACAGTTTTTATCTAATCTGCAATAAATAAGTCCATAATAGATATACTACCAAGACCCTCATATGCTTTTCAAATAGTAAACATTTTCTTATTAATTTTTTTTAATTTAGTATTTCATTCTGTTTTAAAGGCTTCTCTTTTCTTTCCTTTAAAACCATAAAAATGAGTAGCTCATGTAATTCTCCTACCACATTCTAAAATTTGCCTAATATTCAAGTAGATCACAAGTATGACAGAATCTCAAAGCTATGCGTTTCTCGCTCTTGTTTCAATTAGAGGGGTAATTAATGAAGGAAGCAATAATTAAATAGCGTATCCATAAGAAGAGAAGGACTGGGGGGAAAAAGGGAAATAGGCTTATGATTCAAGCATAGATAAGGAAACTGGAGATTCTCTTTCTTCTTCTTCTCAGATTCTCTGTCTTCCATACCAGAATGAAAAGAAAATCACCCTGTCCTTGAAAAATTCGAAAAAATACTCAAAACTTAAAATAAAAAGAGTGAAAGAGGGTTCTCTTTCTCAGTGCCCTAAAAAACAGACAGACTTTCTCAAGGCAAAACCTAATAAAATTGGGATGGAAATTTTCCTGTGAATTAAGAGTGCTTTTAAGGCAAATACCACGAAAGAGAACTAAGATTAAGAATAAAATTAAGGTAGCTAGGGTTTAAACCAGACTTCATGAAATTCACAGAATAAATTAAAATAAATTTTCAGCATATATGGTGCACAAATTAGCCAGCTATACTGGTAAGCTACTTGGTATCCTGGTACATACTGGCTTAGAATCTTTAAGGACACTAGGAATCACAGTTCATCTAAAAGTTACATCAGGATTTGCTGAAGGATGAGGGTCAGGGACATGAAGAACAGGGAGAATACGATGATAGACTTAAGGTTAGGTAACTAATATTTTTCTTAATAATGGAAATTATTATAATTATTATGATTCAGTAACTTCTATGATACTTTCAGGCATAATTTTTTTTATCAAGATGAACACTTGGGAAAGAACAAATGTAACAGTTTAAAACTTAAACAGGGAAAGTTTAGATTGGCTATAAGGAGGAAGTTTTTTACTGTTAGGGTGGTGAGGCACTGGAATGGGTTTCCCAGGGAACTTCTAAATGCTCCATCCCTGGTGGTGTTCAAGGCCAAGTTGGACAGAGCCTTGGGTAACATGGTTTAGTGTGAGGTGTCCCTGCCCATGGCAGGGGGGTTGGAACTAGATGATCTTAAGATCCTTTCCGACCCTAACTATTCTATGATTCTACAATTTTGATTATGAAAAGAAAACTTGCTTTATGTTAAAGTATTTTGGAGACAGCCCAAAACTACTAAATGTCATAAAAAAACAAGGAGTGAGTGCGTTTTCTAGTACAAGGCCTGCTAAGAGGAAGGAATACTCTATCCAGCAACTTTTGGCATAGATTTGTTTCAGTATTGTTATAGCAGCAATAGGACAGATGCTCTTGGCCATTGATCCCTGTAATCATTTTATTAAGAAAACTTACATCCAGAAAGAAAGTTAACGATTTAATGGACTCTTAACAGTTAATTATTAAATGGACAGCTTTATCCAGTGAGCCTCAAACAGAGCCAAGTCAGCTGCAAGTTCTTAACTATGCATGAAGGATGAAGTTACTCTTTTGTTACGAAGCTAGTGTCCCTTAAGCACACATTGATGGCTGAGTATCAGGCAGTTTAGCTCCTAATTGTTTACCTTGCTAATGACCAGAAGGCCTGTAACAGAATAAATCTGAAAATTAAAATTCAAAGGACACTAAATCCAATGGCAACTACTAGCAAGGCAATTAGAGTGACTGACCAGAAATGTTTTTGAAAGTGAGTTTTGCAGACTGTGAGTTTATGCCAGACTGAAAATAAAGACCTGGAAAAATCTGAACTATAAAGCTGCCAAGACAGTATCTTCTCAAAATGCGGCAATTGAACAGTCTATCTCATCATCAGACAGGTGAACTATTCAGGAGTGACAGATTCTACTAGCTGAAAAATGTGACCTTGAGGACTGAGTGGGTCAAAACTACTTAGACTAGGAAAAGAGTTCAAACAAGCTATCATTTTAATATGGCTCCAAATACGTGTGACATGTATAACTAAATGAATTCGGAGCTAGGAATTAGCTTTGCACCTAAAGCTGCCACAAACTGAGCCTCTGACTTAGTACCCTCTCTTCTCTATAAAGAAGGATGCAAATATGATTTGAAGCTGGAAGAGTCTTTCTTTAATTATTAGGTATTTAACTGAAGACCAGATCAAGTTAAATCAAATTTGAATGTCTTATACTGTTCCTCTGCCTGACCCTAAAGTGATAAATCCTTCATATCTGCCATCTATATAATTTCCTTTATCACTTATTTCACTACATCAAAAACTTCCTTGGCTTCATTCTCGTCTCTTTTTCCCTTCTGAATTTCTGAAATAAGAACTGTGCCTCAGTACAGAGAACCTGGATTTAGTTTGGTATTAACAGAGCTTTACTATAAATGCATTGTGCACTGAGCATAGAGATCTGATACTTTGGAATGATTCCAAGATCTATTTAGTTCAATACCCTGTCTCTGACCTACAACAGTCTAGGGTTATTCACTCTAAAAAACAGAGAATACTTTAACCTTAAAATTGAAATGCTCATTTAAAAACAATGGCTTACAATTCGCTACAAGCAGTTAAATATGTTGCCATTTTCATTATTTCTTTAAAAAAAAAAACCCACCTTGATATTTTATCTAAACCATGTCCTATCTTAATGAGCTCTGTAATCCATTAACATGTGCATGGTAGAGCAGTAGCAAACCTATAAGCATTTTGAAAATTGCACAACACTTAATTTTAATTTACTGTCCTCTTTTTTTATTATTCAGAGGCAGGTAAAGTTTACAATGTGGAAAAAATCAGAAAAACTATTATAATCTTATAATATTTCTCATTTACTTTTTTCTTTTGCAGTAGTTTCAGTTTCTTTCAACACAACTTTTCCACACCCCTTTTGTTTTACTACATCATATAAAATTTAAAAGACTATAAATAATATGATTGAATTCAACTATATGTTATTTTTCCCACAATTTGGATGTATTGTATTACATTTCATTTACCATTTGTTTCAGCTCCCTTGGATCTCCCTATGATTTCTCTGATCATGAATTAACATCTCTTTGATGTTAAATATGTCATCTGCAAATACAGCTACCTCATTACTCTCTGCATTTTCAGGCTATTAATATGGATACTTAAAGATGAAAAAATAAAAGACAAAATAGAGAACCTGAGCTCAGCCACAATGTAGAATTTTCCCATAAAATAAAAATCGCACATATTTTTTCTTTGAGTCCTATTTTATGAAATATTTGATCCATGACAATATTTCACTATCTATAATCATATACTTCTTCTTTTAATAGCCTGTCAAAGCAGTAAGAATTGAAGTGATACAAGGATATTAGCAACATTAAAAATAAACCAAAGTAATTGATAATGGACTCTTGCTGGGTCATCAGAATATTCCTTTAGCTATAATCCTATACTGTCAAAGAAATTCAGTAATGAATGTCTTTCAAAGAATTGTTAATGATCCATTCTTCTCAAAACAATAATGGACTCTTTTTTTTTCTGTTTTCACCATTTGAGAAACATAGAAAACCATGTAGAAGTAAAACTACAGCAATTCAGAAATGGCTATCTCAATACTTCTTAGCAAAAAATGCATAGTCCAAGGATAATGTCGCCACAGCATGAAACTGAAAATGGTTTCTGGTTTAGGTAGTAAAAGGAAAAAAGTCAGTAGTTGTTTGGTGATGCATTTAATTTTTATTCAGCCATCAGTTCCCTATGTGTTGCATCAGTATCTTGCCTTGAATATATTCCTGAACATAAGCAATAGAAAGAGTCAATTTTGTATGCCAAGGAATATATTTACAAAGTGCTATAAGCAGTATATATGATTGAGTTTTGAGGGAAAAAAAAAGTTTCCTTCTTTCTGTTTTCTCATTTTCCATAATGCTTTTCCTAAGGGAATGACATGAGGGAATGGGAAAATCAACTCTACATCAAATTGTAGAAACACTGACACATTCCTCTGGATCACTAAAGTAAAAAGTGTACACAATTTGTCCACCAGAATTTGTCAAAACATTATATGATGATTAATTAACACACAATTCTAATCACATAGGGAAGTAAAATTTTGTATCAGTCTTGCTAACAGAACATCACCAAGCCAAATTTCTAGAGGTATAAAAATAGTGCAACATAAGTAAAAATTTAGTTTCAATCTGCTTAGTGTTGTCATTATTTTTTTCCCCTGAATTTCTTGGTGGTTATTTGAGGTTAACCAAGGAAACAAAGTCCCACAAAGGATGCATCAGCATTACAGGTAGAAGAAAAGATTACATGAAACAGAAAAAGTAATTATAACTGATGAAGGAAACTACATAATCAGTGATGACACATCAAAAGTACAGATTTGTTTATTTAGTAATGAATAAGTTGCATTCACTGTACTACTACCATAACATTCAATTGTGTATTGTTTATGATGCTCATGTCATGACAGGTATCACTGGGAAGTGGTTATAAACACCTGACTTACCATTACTTAGATAGTTTTTCATAGATTTTTTTAGTAATTATTTGTAATAGCTTACCCTCCATTTAAGACTCTGACTTCTGTTATACAGTGAAAAATATATCACTTATTTTAGAATCTGATACTGTCATTTCTATATGCACCAAAAACATAGATCAAGGAGGATTTCAGCAATCTTCCCCCTACTCATAGAAAACTATACTTACTTATTTTCCTTTTCTGAAGCAACAGTATTTTTACAGATTCAACTTTCATACTATGGTTAAAAAATAAATAAACCTGACAGAATTTCCAGAGTGATCTGTTTCCGCTTTTTCAATGTTTTGGAATTATTCACTAGTCAAAATAATTTAAATGAAAAAGCCTTGTCTTCAGAACTTAATCCAGGAAAGTCCACATAGCACTTGTGCTTTGATCAGAAAGAAAAACAAAAGGAGGGGGGGTGGGGAAGCTCAAACATACAGGTAGCTCACAGGAGGAAGGTGTGAAGACAAGGGTAGAGAGAAAAGCTACTGCTTATTGATGAGGAAAGCTGCCGTACTGCTCACACTCTCAAACCTGTACTTTGTGTTTACATTTGTTCTCATATTTTTTATATATACCCTAAGAGCTCACAAATGTAGGCCTAATATATGAGACTGGATGGGATTCACCTGAGGATATTAAAAGAGCTTGCTTATATGATTGACTGCAAACCTGAGGATTTAGCTAACAGGAATCTCATGAAGTTCAGCAAAGAAAAGTGCAGTAGTATGTACCTAGGACAAAATGCACCCATGTGCTGATACAGACTGCACAGTAGTCTAGTTTTAGGAGGCTGAGTACCAGATCGTCTGAAAATGATCTGGTTGTTGCAGAGCTAAGTAGGATCGAACTGTGTGGTCTCATTGTGAGTGAGGCAAACCACATACAGGGCTACAGACAAACTGTGGTCAACAGATAGAGGTTAGTGATTATGTTCTTCAATTTAATTCCAGTGAGGCTGCATTTGGAAGATGCATCCAATTTTGTGTCTCAGTTCAAGAAAGATGCTGAAAGCTGGGAAGTACTCAGTGGAACACAACCAAGGTAATGAGATACCTGACTGCCAGAGGAAATAGATGGGTTTGTTCAGCCTGTTAAAGAGACGGCTAAGAGGAGGATAAGCCTACAGCTACTTGAAGGACATCTGTGACATCAACTGTCAAACTCAGGGCAATGCCAAATTGTAAAACAAGGTGCAACCACTATAAACCTGTGACTTTGGAGATTTACATTTGGCATTAGGAAAAGCTTTTGTACAGCACTGGATCAGGTCATGCAGAGAAGTGATCTCCACCTTTGGAGATCTTCAAGACAGAGGCATAGATAACCATCGTTAATTTGTTATAGTCACTATTCAAGAGTCCTGCTTCTTGACTTCATTGTGGAGGCTGAACTACACAACCTTCTGAGATCTCTTCTGAACTGCATTTTTGTAATGCAGATACACATCCTCCTGTAGATGGAAATATAAGTAATGTCTTAGAGAACAGTAGGAATAAATATTATAGAAAGATGCTGAAGCTACATGGCCATGTAGACTGAATTTTACATAAAGCAGGGACACCACGTCCTGCACTGCTAAAATAAAAGCTGCATGTCTTCCTTATTGAGGGAAGATAGCATATGGCTAGCTTTCTGAGCACTCACCTTCAGCCTTAACTATGGTTGGGAATAATTCTCAGGAAGTTCTAAACAACAGAATCTAAGGAACAAAACCAAAATAGGTTCAATTCATGATTTGACTCAGTGTCACCATTAAGACAAAGATGATATCTTTTTGTTATTACGCATAAAACAAAGTGTTCCTTTTTGATAACACAGTAAATTATTTTAATGTATAATTTATTAATAATTCCATTAGTTCATTTTATTAATGTATTATTTGCTTAAGCATAATGTCTTGCTTATGTTGCACAAAACACAAATGCAAGCCCCTAGGTTAGAAAATTAAAGGACCCATTATAAAGTTAAAAAAATGGATATTATTACATTATCTGTATGGTAGCCACCAACTATGTTAATACAATGCTTACACATCAAAAAGCAAACGATCATTTTACCAGATCTAACTCTGAAGATAGTCTTGTTTTGAAAAGCATAGGCTAGATGACCTCTAGAGATTCCTTTGAGCACAAATTGCCCTGTTGGACTATTGCTACTTATAACAAATGATGGAGAAAGAAAAAAAAAAAATGAAAAGTACTTTTAAGACTCACAAGTTTTGCTGAGGGCTGAAAAACCACCCTGTTCATAAGTACATACACAAAAGAAGCCCAGATGATATAAAGTGGAGAAAAATGTCCCCTCCATGCCCCCCGTTTTTTTTTTTCTTTCCAGAATTGAAGTACCTTTAAATCACTCAGACGTCAACAGACAAGGCTTTGAAAGAATGACTAGTGTAACATAACAAACATTAATGTGTTCTAGTGGGACAGAGTAAGCTAAGGACACGGCTTTATTCTGCACTCAAAATGACTTTGGTAGAGTGGGTGGAAGCAAAACCCTTAATGTGAGCAAGATGTGGCTTTTATACATTGACACTAAGATAAGTAATGATACACAAACACACATGCAACCTCAACATTTATAAAGCCCTTTTCTTCTCGTCATATCTAACACTTGCCTTCACATCCCGTTATGTCAAATCAGTGCTACATGATGGATATAATCTAATGTGACAGGCTACAACATAACACTTTATTTGGAAAATTGGGAAAAAAGCAGTTGCTATGAAATTGGTTGTTGAAGATGTCTCAGGTTTCTTTACCTATTTGGCAGTGTTTTTCTTGTTGTTTTGGTGAAGATGTCTCAGGTTTCTTTACCTATTTGGCAGTGTTTTTCTTGTTGTTTTGGTTTGTTTGCTTTGGGTTATTTTTTGTCTGTGTGGGATTTTTAGATTTGTTTTGTTTTTTTGGTTTTTTTTAACCCCTGGAGAAGAAAACCTGAAGCTGGCAGGTTTTATTTTGAACAGCATATTTTATCTCTAATGTAAGAGCTAGGGATTCCTCCACATGCAGCAGATGTATAAAAGGTGTAAACAATTAGAGATGGAATCACTAAGCAGATATTCCCTCTAATGAGCCAGCAAATAGAAAACTTGTGCATGTTACAGTAAGGGTGCTTTGTCCATTTTTCTCACAGAGAAACTCCAGCTAGCCTGGAGCATATCCCTGTAATTATAAAAAAAAAGGAATAAACCAAATAAAACCCATGGTTAACTACTTTGAATGGATCCAGCTACAGCTCTTGCCTTTTATGTTGTTTGGCTTTGTGTCTGAGGGTTTTTTTTAAGGTCTACTCTTCATTTTTAAGAGCTAAATACCATCTTCAGCAACAAAAAAGAAAGCTTGCAAGTAAATTTCACAGGGCTTGATGAAGTAATCCTGCTTGGACATTAAGAAGCATATACATTTTGTAGTTTTTACTTTTATTATTGTCTTTAAACTTATTGCACTCCATTTGTCATTCAAATTACAGAAGAGGCGGGAAAAAAGTGGCCTTCATACACAGGTTTTCAATCAGTCAAAGAAATAGTCTCTGAAGTCTGATTCACCATTAGAAATTTCACAGAGAGAAAGGAGAGCAATAGAAAGACTTAGATCTGAATTATTTAGGAAATTATTCCAATAGCAGGAACTTCTCAATTTTATTCTTACACCTATGATTCTCTTCCACTATGGCAATGTATTCTGATATTGTAGTAACATGGGTACTACAAAAATCAGGGGGAAAAAAAGACATGAGAACATGTATTAAGATTATATATTAAAAAATATAATTTTACTATACACCTTGGTAGATTATTCTTGTATTCTTTTTCTTCCATAATATAACATGTCATGGGATTGTCAGCAACATTGAGCTTAAGACAATGCAAATATCAATAGATATATCATTTATCTTTCACTATGACAGACACTGTCTGAAACACTGTATTTCAATACACATATTGATAAAAGTATCTATAGGAAACCTAATTGCTGAACATTCAGAAGACCATGAATTCATTCTTTTGGAAGATCTCATCTGCATCAGTTTGACAAAGCAGAAGAAAGGCTTAGGAACTTTTCTACTACAAGGCTGAAAAAAATATTACAAATAGGATAATATATATAATAAAAATGTACACACATATATATGTATACATACATTTACAAGTGTGGACTTGTGTGTGTATATATATATATAAAATATGTATTCTTCCATTTCAGTGATGGAAAATATGACAGAGTGGTATATTAGTAAGTAGTTTTGCATGACTAATGTACGACTGCATTAATTGTTGCATTGGTCAACATTAATAAATAGAGTCAAAAATAATAAAACCAGGTATAAATTGTATTTTTCCAGATTTTTCAGATGTACTTGTTTTGTTGGGTTTTTTTACCGCAGAAGTAGACGCCTTAACAGACACTGTCATGCAGTTCTCCATAGAGTTACAATGGTGTCCATCATTATAGTTTTTTGTATTTCTATCATTTACGTTTCCATACATCACCTGAAGTGAAGCAGTAAGCAGAATGTTTTTTTTTTATTCTCTGATCAATCAGCTGAACAATGCACTGTATAAAAGCTGGTTTAGTCCCTTGATATCACTGAGAATACAAGATACTTTTATTACAGCTACCTGTTAAATAACAGGTGTAATCTCAGCTTTCTCAAAAAATTGCATCTGAAAAAAAAATGAAAAAGAAATTTCTGAAGGAAAATAGCAACTGATGATGATACACAGAAGAAAGAACCATTTTGTAAACCCATGTATCTGTAAGGGAAACAGGTTTTCGAGTAATGTGAAAGAGGCTTCTTTCGCATCATAGTTCTACATCAATGCAATCCCACCTTTGGGAGAGAACCTTTTTATTGTATTAATTATTATTTGTATGATTATTGCAGAAAAAGATAATAAGCCCACTTATTATGCATCTTATCATAATCTGTTGTAAATCACAGTTTAGTAGCCATCCAGCATCACAGTAGGGAAAATGTATTATTACAACCATGAATCTTAGGCGGAATTTTGCAAAGGTTCATCTGTTGTTTCCTTCTATTAAAAGCCAAATAACCCAATATGATTAGCTCTGCGTATCCCCTCTGGAATTATTTAAAATTCATTCTTTTGGTATTATGTAAGACTCTAATAACCTGGATATGAAAAAAAACCAAAACCAAACCCAAAATACCCTACCCCATCACCCCCCACCAAAATACTGAAAAAAAACCCCTCTGGTACAGGGGCTTATCTAATTGATTTTTAAATTTATTTCTTGTAATTGTCAGAGATAATTCATCCCTAAAGCTAAGACTCTTCAAAGATATTCCCAAAAAACAAAGGAGAACAAAACTTTTGTATCAAATTGTATCAGGACTTTTTATGGGGCTCATGCACATAGACTTTCAGAAAAGCAGAGCTGATCCCTGTGAATACAATAGTTTCAACCTCCTGCAAATTAAAAACCTCTCTCTCTCAAGAAAAGTCAAATAATATTGCCTGAATTACGCAGTAGAGTTTTAATTTCTTCCTTTAACAAAATAACAGGTAGAGAACTCCAAGATTTTATATTTTAAAATCCTAGCCATTGTATTTGGTTCCTTTAATAGATTTAGAGAAACCTTTTAGAAACAAAGAAAGAAGAATTTATACCTGAGCATCAGGCTGATATTTCATAGCAGAATAATCCTTCTTTATATTTTAGGTAATTCACAAGCTCACTGGAAACATGTCAAATAATGTAGCAGCATGAATGTTTATACATCTGTGAAAGGCATTCACTACTGACTAACACCCCTGCATTTCCTATTACACGATGTCTAATTAAGCCCCATGATGCCACTCTCAAATCTGACAAAGCAGAGATAATTCTTGACATTTTGAAAAACTTGGCTTATGTTCCCCTTCTTTTTTACTGTGACACAAGCTGGGGCTTCAAACAGATAATGACACTGCAGCAAGTTCATGTTTTTTAGTCTTTTTCACGCAGTAGTTTACTCAGAAGGAATGGAATCACACAGACCTTTATTTGCCTTTGCAATCTTCAAGCACAGAATCACAGCAGCCAAAAGACCAAATTTTGCCCTTACTTGCTTCTGTTCAACTCCCACCAAAATCAATGGAAATTATGTTACGCTACCCAGGGAGTGATTGGGTCCATAGCACACAGAGAGAACCACCACAGCACATATGAGGTGACAGGTCACATCACTTCAATTGTTCCTATCTTCTTTCAGCACTAGACAAACATCAGAAGGGACAAACGTAAAACAGTAAAATAGCAATAGTAATTCTTCATGTCCTGGTGCTGTTCCTGTCACTGCTGCTCTTCCAGTCCAGCCATAATGCAGAATTTCTCTACCACATGTGGTGCCTCACATCTACTTTTCTTGGGAAGCAGCAGGGGTCAGACCAGCAATATTTGGAGGCTGACTTTAATTTAAGACTCATCTCTTTAACATGAAACAGTGTTTTTTCAGATAGAAGAATAAGAACAACAGGGAAAAAAGTTCTGCATACAGTTCTGAAATTATGAAAATTAACAGAGAAGAATATACTCTCCTAAAAAAAAAAAAAAAAAAAAAAAAAAATTAAAGAAAAAAAAAATCAGTTATTTTAATTTGTTTTGTTTACATTACTTAAAGGATATAATTTCCCCTCCATTATCCTAGCAACATCACTGTGTTCTTATTTATTTTACTACATTCACTGAGACTCTAGCCAGAGACAACACAAGATCAGTTTCCCTATTAAAAGAAACAATAAAAAGAACTGGTAATGACTTACACAGTTTTTCCAGATGTCTTACAATGATTAAGAGCTGGCTTACAGATCTTAGGGGAAACATAATAAAACTCAACTGAAATTACAGAAAGCTATACAAATCTCATTAGTATATGGTTTAAGAAGGCCCAATTTGCCATTTCATTTCTTAGTCAAAAAGGACTTAATCTCCTGGAGTTAAAACTAATGAAAAATCAGTAGCATTTTCAACTGTAAATTTCTGAGACCTGTACACCAATAGCAAAATGTCTTGCTTTTCCACAATTTTCTTCTAGATATTGCTTTTATACGGCTTTACAAGGAATATCAATTATTTAGATTGTGCTCCAATTTACCCTGCAAACATTGACAACAAAACTTTTTTCCAACTTCAAACTTTACCCAACTATATTGTTTGAAGGTAGACAAAAAATTGGTGGAAAATTGCATCTTATATTGCATTTCATGCTTATCACAGTTTCCCCCTAACTTTCTTTCTATCTGATTAAATCATTTCACATCTTTCAGAAGTCATAAGTCCCAAAGAAAAAAAGATTCACCATAGAAAGATTTAATGTATATAAAGAATGTCCCTATTCCAGTTGTGGACTTAGTCATTTGAGCAGCCAAGCTAAAGAGCACACAATAGTCCAATTTATTCCCAAGCAACAGTAGGGTTTCACCACACATAATATTACCTCTTCCAACAAAAATTTAAAGACTAGGACATAAAGCTATATGAATGAGTTTGCATTTGTTTTGTTTTATTATTGTTATTCTTGTATCATTAAGGTTCTAGTGAAACCAGGTGCTGGGCAGCCATGAAGTAACAAAATGTTCCTGATTTTAGTAATTCTTGCAAAATTCTCTGATCAGCTGTACCAAACACAGTTGTTCGGGATTTCATTTCAATATGGCGTTTTCACTGCTGTTAAGAAACTGGATTTGGGCAGTTCACTTTACAGGAAGGGAAAGTATAAATAGCTACAAAGAAAAATGTAATGAATGCCTTTATTTCATTAAAATCAAGAAAGTGAGATAGCTTATTTCCAGTGTTTCCTCCTGATTTTATGTTGTGAACCTAACCCTCTTACATTTAAATGGTCAAAGACATCCCCCATGGGGCAGAATACTGACATGACAGTGACTTGCATTCTTTTGTAAGGCCACTACATATGCTGTTGCTATCAGTTAAGGTTTAGGCACTATAATTTCCTAATAATCATGCAGTTCTGGTGTCCTCAACATAAAAAGGACATAGAACTGTTGGAACAAGTCCAGAGGAGGGCCACGAGGATGATCAGGGGACTGGAACACCTCCTGTGTGAAGATAGGCTGAGAAGGTTGGGGCTTTGAGCCTGGAGAAGAGAAGGCTGAGTGAAGACGACATAGCAGCCTTCCAATATCTGAAGGGCGGCTATAGGGATGCTGGGGAGGGACTCTTCATTAGAGACTGTAGTGATAGGACAAGGAGTAATGGGTTCAAACTTCAACAGGGGAAGTTTAGATAGGATATGAGGAAGAAATTCTTTATTGTAAGGGTGGTGAGGCACTGGAATGGGTTGCCCAGGGAAGCTCCATCCCTGGCGGTGTTCAACGACAGGTTGGACAGAGCCTTGGGTGGCATGATTTAGTGTGAGGTGTCCCTGCCCATGGCAGGGGTGTTGCAACTAGATGATCTTAGGTCCTTTCCAACCCTAACTATCCTATGATTCTATGATTTGATGTTGACCAGAACAGGCATATCAATTTGCATGTGTTTGCTAAGTTCTCTACTGTAATGCAAAATAAACTTCTGCTCTTCACATTACTAGAAATAGAACACAGGAACCATAGGCCTGAAAACTATTATTCACTAATGAATGGACACAAGTAAGAAGCTTTTTAAACAAGTGAATATGGTGGATTCTTCTCTCACCAAAGGTAACAATAAAGGTTCTCTGCAACTGTCCAACATTACAACTGAAGACAGACATTTTCTCAAGAAATTTTAAAGGAGTATGTTCATGGCAACGAAATACGTGAATCCAAGATTAATGTGTTTCTACTTATGCAGTTTTCAGATCAAATAATTGGTAGAAAAGATTTTTTTTTTGCATGGAACAGATTCATATGAACTGCTTTCTTTAGCCTTCTTAAGTAGTTCTTAACAATGACTAGCTTGATTTGACAGCTTGTCTGTTCTTAGGTAAAGCTGGATGACAGTCATCCACAAATGTATTTGATTAGTTTATCATTACCTGTGTCTTTGTTTAGCAGATGTTTTTGAAGTACTTTACCTCAGTACTCAGTGTAATTTGTCACCACATAATGTGAAGTGGGCAACTCTGCTGTTCAAGTTACTGCCATATTCTTTCAACACTGTACAGCAGTTTCTTTCATCACTGAATGCAAGTTTATATTGTCTGTAAAGTACAATATTTGGGATTCTTTTTAAAATACAGGGAACTCTGGGAATACCTGCAGAATTGAGCTGCAATAAATGAGCATTAGGCAGTGCAGTAGAAGAGAGGAAGCAGGTGAAAAATAGAAGTAAAACAATATTTTAAGAAGATACTTATTTGCATTATTCATTTATTAATCCCAAATGGCTGTGAATATCCAGCAATCATAGTATTTGTTTTTTCATGTTGTACCCTAAGATTGAAGGATAATACCATAATGATAATGAAAATATTGCAGGGTGTTACCAGGTAAAAGTGATTGTAAAAAGAAAATTCAAATAGTCAATAGTAATCACTACAAAGGACAGGATAAGCACTGCCTTACCTATTGAATCAGAAACCAAAGTATTATTTTGGAATAAGTTTTTGCAAATAAGCATTACCTTTCTACAGTAGCTTAAAACTCAGGTGTGGCCCCACAAATCCACCAACAGACTAGTCTCTCTTTGTTTGTGAAGCTTTCTGTTTCATGATGGAAGACTAACTTGGAAGAATTTAATTCGAGATAATGCAGCTTTTGGTTGATTTGCTATTTATTTCAAATTTTCACTCCATTAAAATTTTTGTCAGGTGCACTACATGATCTGAGTAGTTCAGAGTGTGCTACTATAGGCAATCATAAAGTTCCTCCCAACACATCTGGCAAGAAGGAATTAAATTATTTAGCTATTCTTTGATGTATTGCACTATGGAGTAGCATTCATTTATCTAGAGAAGTTAGTGTTCTATCCTATATCTCCTAAACAGCACATTACAAGTTTTAATCTACATTTATGTTAAGCAAAAATGCTGTTACAATAGATCCACTTTCTTTCCTTAAAACAAAATTTAAGATTAAAATTCTTTTACTAATACTAATAACTTAAAATAGATAAGCAGTTTTATACTACTGAGAAAAAGACACTATTTTTACTAATAGCAACAATGTACATACACTGACATAATATCATGGGTACACATTCTATTACTACATTTATATCTACTTTGTACAAATCTAGATGTTGGACCAAATTTTTCTAATCCCAACTTCTTCATGCAGACTGGGTGACACAGTACACTGAAGATAATGAGAAAAAAAAGTGGAGTTTTGCCACAGCAATTCTTTGCTTGCTCAGCTTCTCTAGACGAGTCCATTTTAGCAGCTGGTTTTGCTAAGTCCTGAGAAAAATTTACTGCTGTTGGAACAATTGTACCGCTAGGAGATTACAGTGGTTTATTGCCAGAGAACTTACAAAAATACTACTAAACCTTTCAATGAAATTGCAGTTTATCTTTCAGCTGTTGCAAATCTTCTAAACAAAGGTAATCCAAGTGTAGAAGTCATAGAGATTAGAACCTCCCTTTGGGACATCCACATGGACCATGCAATATCACCCCCAGACTACCCCCAGTTTCAGTTTCCCCCTCTGCTGTTCCGCAACCTCTCACTTGCCACCTGGCTGTGCAGGAGAAGTATCTCTTGAGTCAGACCCAGGCACAAGACTGAGTCCAACCACACTGCTCTAAGTCACTTACCTAGCGTCTAAACAAGGCCATAAAACACTTAACTGCATTTGACATTTTTATTGAATTACGTTTATTTTTGTTGAAACACTCAGAAACTGTCACAATGAGTACATTCAGTTTGATATACAGAAAGAATGGATTAGCATTATCTAAGTGAAAAGAAATTTAAACTCATGATATGCAACTTCTGTTCTGATTTTATCACAAGCCTCCTTGAGCTAGTTTTATATTTAGAATAATTTTTAAAGAATTTCTTGACAAACAGTATTCTTAAAATGTAAGTGACAAATATGAGTAAATTATCAGGGATATCATTTAGGCGAAGCCCAGTGTATTCATGGCTCACTACGAGGATACATTGACACAAAATATAAAATAGCTCCACAAGGAAGAAAGAAACATGTAGTTGCCAGTCCCCTACTGCCACTTTGTTATCACATACAGTGTAGCTGCATAAAGGATATGGCTACGAGATCCAATTCTTTAATGATTTCTTTCCTAATTAAATAGCTCTCAAGTTCTGTTTGAGGGGAAAGACAGCAGCCTCTACATCTGGGTAATTCCCCTTCAGCCTCGCCCCCATTTAACTAATTAAATGTTCTTTAGAATTTGAAAACACTAAGTATAGCAAAGCTCCTGAGAATCATAAGCAAAGTCAGGAGGACATCTCAAACACAGGAACGGTTAGTATAGGATAGTCTAGGGAGCACATGATGCTTTCAGTGTCATTTTTTACTGTACTTTGGGGTTTTCATAACCCTTCCAGCAATGTTGCACCAACTGCTAATCAATACCAATTATTTTTCTCACCATAGAAACGAGGTTTAGTTAACACCTTGAGTGCCTTCTCCTGGAATAAAGAGAGGAGATATATATATATATTTTTTTTTTTTTTTTTTACATGGATGAAGAAAACAGCTCATCAACTGCAAAGAAATTATGCCAGTAACAAAAGTGCTTCCATATCCAAACACTGTCATTACAAAATTACTCTAGTCCATCAGTTTAAGGCCATGATTTAAAATTAATCATTTAAATAAGCAAACCAAACATTGTATCCTGCTAACATACTAACCCTTACAATGAGAGAGGTGGGAAAGGCTCCTACCCTTGGGTGTCTTTTAGTCACAAGGGTCTTCCCACAGAAATTTTGGTAAAATAAGCAAAAAACTCTAATGAAACTCATAAAAGAATCTGGGTTTTCTTACTAACCACTTTTTGGGGGGATTGCAATCAGCTCACTAGTGAGTTAAAATAGGCACAAGAACAGATATTTTATTGCCAAGTTATTTAATTTAAAATATTTTCATTTTGCACGCATATATAGAGAATTCCTTGCATTATCGAAACTGGAGGGAAATACCCCACAAAACAAAACAAACCAAAAAAAAAAAAAAGAAACAAAACAAAACCCTCCACACCCCAAAATGACTTTTTGTGCAACAATGCCTTCAGCATCTACATTTCTTATGGCAACAGCTTAAATAATTACTGATGTAACTACATGTTTTTTTTTTCTTTTTTGTTCAACTTCATACCAGACATAAGTTTTCAGACCAAACATCAAAACAGACTGGTCAAGATTTATTTTATTTTTTTCTTCTGTAACCAGGCAGGCACCCAGTAGAATTAGTGAATTATCTAAATATATCAAAGGGCTTAAGTATTGGTGTTCAAGTTATTTCCAAGTGACTCATATAAAGGCAACACAAAATAACAGTACTGGAAATGAAAGGTATCAGGGCTGAGAGAGTTGAGGGTGTTCAGCCTAGAGAAGAGAAATCTCTGGGGAGAACATACTGCAGCCTTTCAATATTTAGAGGGGCATAATAAGAAAGATGGGACAGACTTTTTAGCAGTGCTTGTTGTGATGGCAAACAGGGTAATGGTTTTAAACTAAGCAAAGGTAAATTTAGACTAGATACAAGGAAGAAACTTTTTACAATCAGGGTGATTATGAATACTGGAACACATTGCCCAGACAAGTGGTAGATGCTCCATCCCTGGAGACATTCAAGATCAGGTTGGATGTGGCTTTGAGGAACCTGATCTAGGTGAAGATGCTCCTGCTTATTGCAGGGGGTGTTGGACTAGATGACCTTTAAAGGTCCTTTCCAACCTGAACTATTCTATGTTTCTACGCTTCTGTGAAAACACGGATTCAACAGCTTTATTTCTGCCACACATTCTCACCACCTTCGTGGTAATTGTAATCTAGGTTTTCCTGAAGTAAATGTAAATCTCTGCTAAGGTTCAATGGACGGTTTATTTCTGTCTGTCTGCCTATCTATCTATATCGCTCCATCTATCTATCTGTAAGTATGCATGAAATGTTTAATTTCTTTTCACCAGAAGAGCTGTAGAGCTTTGTATATGTTCATTCAGTGCAATATACCATCAAGCTGAAATAAATCAGAACACAAAATAATTTCATTTGATGGAAGAAAAAAATAATCAGTTTTTAAGATTGAAATAGAGAAGCTGCTCCTACCATACTTCATAGAGATGACAATTGTAACAGGACTAAGAGAGAAAATAACCAATACTTTTGAATATTCTTCTGCAATTGATTTATCTATACATATAAGTAGTTGGCTTTGCATTGCTTTGTTCAAGCTACCTAAGCTAACATATCATTTAAGTGGTCATTTTAGAAAGTGAAGCTGTCTAAAATCATACAAGACTCAGAATTCAAAGATACAATATTTCCTCACTCTCAGTACACCTTATGGAACTAGATGAAACAGTTTTCTCAACCCAATTTAACCAAAAACAGAGAAACAAAGGTTCTAAGAAGGCATTGTCTCACGGAGCTGCCTCTGTTCTTTGTATAAGCTTGAAACACTGTTTTCATCATTGACCTTTTCTGTCTTTCATAAAACTGGCCCTAATTATTACTGTTGTTTGCCATACCCTCTGACTCACTAGGGGCTATAAGTTGACGTAGTGAAGTATATTTCAAAGCCATTCCAAAGCTGTTGTCATGAAGTGAATCCACATGAAACTTTGTTTCAGGTGTTCTAGAAAAGTTTTGCTCAGAAAAATGACATTTTAATGGTGGAAGCTATATAGTCTGGACTTGCTTGACAGGGATACTTTGCCCAAAGAGAAAATTAGGGACTGATGAGAAGAGGAAGTGAATCTCACTAGAAGATTTTAATAAAACTTTCAAAGCTTTTTTTTTTTTTTTTTTTTTTTTTTTTTTTTTTTTTTTTTTCCGTAATGTTTTAAAGTTGGCCACTGCTTTTTCCAGGTAGTACTAGAAAGAAGACAGAACAAAGGATGTATAATTTTAACAGCTTTTTGAAACACAAAAAATCATAATGCTAGCAAACAGAGGATGTAACTTCCTTTTATCACTTGCTTAATCCACTGCAACCGGACACAATCACATAAAACATAATGTCTTGAAAGGAAAAAGTAAACAAGGCCCAACCAATCTGCACAACACCTTTGTTTTGTTTTCATCACTGTAGTTACCCATTGCTTTACTAAAATACAGTCTTAATTCTGATGCCATGCAAAGAAATGATGCCGTACTTTTTAAAATGTAATATATTCCTGTACTGGAGAATGCATAAGTACTTGTAGCTGGCAACATATGTAACCAGTTTGTCTTTAAAACCTTCTTTACACTCTAATAGTAAGACAGTTCATCAACTGAGGTTTCCTTCAAGTACAGAAAGCCTTTTCTCCTGCGCTCAATTTGATGTGATGATGAACCTTTGTAACTTCTTCCACCACAGCATGCAATTCAATTATTGACATTACTATCCCCTAACTAAAGTATCACTACTTTGCTTTTTAAACACTGATATTATAATATTAGCAGATATTTTACAGTAGGAATTATTTTTTCTTTTTTATAACAATACTGAGAAGTGCTAGAGAGGGGCAAGAAGAAACAAAGGATTATTTTTCCAAGGAAAAAATCTTAATCTAAAACTTGAGGCTGAAGTTCTTAAACTAAAACTTCTTAATCTAAAAGTTTTTAATCTAAAACCTGAGGCTGAATTGGATGCAAATTAAAGGTAGCTCAGTGAAAATCTTTGCAAGATTTAATACTGGCTCTCTTCTGCATGCCATTGCACTTCTGCCTGCACCAGAAATAGAGAGGCTAAGAACAAAAGTCACACTAAACAATAGCAATCTGGTAGGATTTTACACTAGGAAAATGAGTATTTGAAATCTGCAGATAGCTTCTAAAAGTATTTTACCTAAGATTTAAAAAAATCAACTTATTTTCTGAACTTAAAACCAAGTAAAACATAAAATATTGAAAGAGCTTTTTTCCTCTGGGTTAAATTAGGTATTTTTTAGGTTGTTTACTGAATTAAGTTCACCATATTGCTCTCAACGTCTTCTGTAAATTGAAAATTCTAGAATGGTTTGGTGGCATAGCAGAGGGAATCGGAGAAAATTCCATTGGTACAAAAATATTCCATCTGAATTTTATTATGCAGTCATATTCTTATAATTTAATCTATCATTTTAAATAATGAGAATGATTAGATGCATTATTACACAATGGTAATTCTCAGAGAATATACAAAAAGTGTGGTTTTACTCAGGCATTTACTGCTGCATGGGCTAATCATTCATAAATTAATTATCTGAATAAAAACAGCAACAAAAAGTTATTTATTAACGGTGTTCTGCCTTGGATCTGTCAGAAATTTCATTCACTTTGAATCAATCATTGACCTAAAAGTAAATATTTGCTAAAATATAAGTGGCCATAATTCTATACATTTTTCTATATAAGAAGTAGAATATGCCACCCACTAACAAATACGTGGCATGAGTTGAAAGAAAACCTTATTCCTTTTAATAATCTATGAAAAAATTTAAAATTATAATAGTTACCCAATTTTAAGAATAACTATTAGAACTTCAAAAAACACAGTTTTACTCTGATAAAAGAGGTAGCAGGCAGGAAGGTACTTTTTATTTTTTGTTTGTGAATAAAAGAAAAATTAAGGAACTGCAGCTTGCATCTTTAGCCAAGGTATTATCATATTACAGCAAATTTCTTAGAGAAATAAAAGAATTTTAAATAATCTATACTTTTGTGTTTCATCTTTATGCTGGATCACCATCTCCACATGGCAAGCTAGCCAGGACTGAATTGCTCAACCACTTTCAAATTCATGAAGCTTGGATGCCACAAATGGTTGTATTCTATTCCTTTGCAAAGCAGAAAAAAACTGCCCCAATTTGATCTTTGTGAACCTTTCTGCAGTCGAGGTCTGTCTCTTCACTTTACAGAGCTTTCACAGTAGCATGCAGTATTGAATCACTTGGTTTATTTCCTTAGATGTTTCTCTCATTCTTGCTTTATTTAGACAGTGCCAATATAGATACACAAAGGTTAATCAGGCAGCACAGAGGATCTAACAGGGCCAGCATAGATTTAAGCTATCTCCCTATAAGGGGATAAGATTTATAGGAGAATTCAGGCTGTACTTAAAAAAATTATGAGCTAGCAGCAGAGATTATATTGTTTTTATTGAAGAATTTTATATATTGCAGCTACTACAGAAGCAAAAGCTTTCTTCAGGGCTGCAAATCAACAGGTCTCCTTCTTTCTCTCCCACAGAGTTAAATATCAGGGTAGTAGTTAGCTATGGAGATACCAAGTTATAAACTAACCTGTCCTTACAGTCTAATGTTGAAGAATTTTGAAATTCCACTAACGTACTTACAAAGGAATATTTGTATTCTTATAAAGGAAGGGGAGAAAAAATTTTTGTAAGTGGCGAATTGAGCACTTGACACTTGTTTCAGTTTACAGGTTGATTTTAATTTTGTCTTTGGGATTACAAAGAAATCTGTCAATAACACAATGATGCAAAAACCACCCAAAAGCTGTACAAAAGCAACACTTATCTAATATGAAAGTCCCAATGTAAATTAAAATATTGAAAGCAAAATAACTTATATAATTTTCAAAGAAACCATCTAGATTTCCATACTGTCACAGGCATCAAATTTCTGGCTGGTTCAGACCCATGACTTTTAGATGTCTTATAGAAAAGACAGTTCCAGGTATAAGGAACAGCTATATATTATCAGACATTTAATTGCAAAGGTACAAGTCAAGTCTTCCCTTAGAAAAAAAAAAAAAACAACCCAAACAAGTGCAAACAAAAGCACTTTGAATTAATGTAATTTTATAATATTTTGTGCATTACTCTAAAATCACCTTCACTGAAGTAGCTTTTTAAAGATGTTTCTATTAAATAGATATTGTCAGGGCCAATTACTTGGCAGTTGTGATTCTCTGTGCCTGTTCTGCACACTCTGGGTTTTAAGGGGGGCCACTTACTTAGGAGAACAGACTGAAACCTCTCACCACCACTAAGCACGCTGTCACTCACATTCCCTGTGTGTGCTCCCAGCAAGAGGACAGGAGTAATAATTCTCTCTTCTAAGTCCCTGTTAGTAATTGCTCACAAATAAATTAACTGCACTGGACATTACTAGATTTCTTGAACAAAGTAGGCATTTAATATTTATTGATGCCTAAAGACAGGAACTGTACAGAAAGTAATAAGATGGGATTAAATCAAAGCTTATTAGGATTTATTTTACCAATTATGCACACATTCTTTGCATTTTTGCCATACCTCAAGAACACAAAGAATCTAAATTACTATTTGAGTGCACTGATACATTAATCATGGCACACTTAAAATTCAGTGACTTAATAAAAATGCATCTGTGCTGTAATTACATTACCAATTACATTATTCTAGAGAGAAGGCAGTAGGAGGAACTATCTAAAAACACAGAGTGTGATACCAAAAGGGATCATTTTGGGAGGGGTGATATGGGTGTAGATCCCTAGAATGATGTCATAGGTTCACCAGTAGCCGTGTTCCCAGGCCAAAAGTCAAAACCACAGCACTGCACCAGCTACCAAGAAGGAGAAAAATGACTGCTACTGCTGAACCCATGACAACAGACTATGCAAAAATCCTGTGAAGAGTAGGACTCAGAAGATAATGGAAGTATAAGAACTGTATGATTTAAGAGCACTAGTCATATAAGAAAAGTCTGATAGCTCTTGTCAAAATTAAAGAATTTTAAAGTGATCCAATCCAATGACATACAACGTATGCTCCTGAAACTGCATTCAAAACCAGAATTCCACTTAAATAAATACTTCTTATAGGTTTATTTCTTAAGAAAATGTAAGGTTATATAACTTTTAAAGTAAATATCCACATTGCGATCACACTGTTAGCTGACTAGTGATAGCTATTACCACTTCGAAAAGACTAAGAATTGCAGATAAAACTCCATTTAAGTAACATCTCCTTCCCAGATTCTGGAAATTTCCCTTGTATCATCTCCTGAAATCTGTATGAATTTCCATGAGATAGGATTCTATTCCACATAATATCAGATTTCAAAATTTATTAGCATTATCACTGTATTTGACGTCATTGTCAAGATGCAGTAAATTTGCTTAAAGACTATAAAAAGTACCAAATGTTAGAGCTGATGACAGAGGAGGGAATAAGCCTTAATTTCAATTCTGTTTTTCTCTAAATTCTCTTAATGCAGCTTTGTCTTCCTAACTGAAGAAAAAAAATCCCAACAAAATCCACATCATTTATAATGTATTAGTATATGTCATCTCTTTGAAAAAGCAAGGAAAGTGGAGGTAGGGAACACAAAAAAAATGCATACAAGATAAGCATAAATACAAGAATTTTAAAGAACTTGGGAAGGATGCATTATCAAACTGAATTTACAATTTATAGCTGAAGATTTACTATCATGTACTCCCTAGTAAGTTTCATAGCTGCCAAATAACTGAACTACATGTTTTGATATGCTGCTAGCAAAAAGCTATCACCAAAGCAACCAAACACAATATCATGTTCATGGTACTTTGTTTATAAAACTTAAGCATTTGCTTAAAAAAACCCTCACATTTACTAACCTACTATGGGACATATATTTTAAAAAGGATAGTTTCCTTCCTGTTTCTTTGACTGTCCAAATCATTCTAGCTTCAGTGCATGCATAATTATTTTGTACAAATGAAAGCTAGAGAGTTGTATGCACAGGGAAAAATGCAACAAATTAAGCACAATATGAGATTAAAAAAAGTAAGTGCTTCTGGAATATCAATGTACAGAAAGCGTTTCTATTCAAGCAAACAATACAGGGATATCCAGTTAAACTGAATTGCTTGTATGGTTCTCCTAATTAGCAGAAAGCCATTAGTAAAACCTTTGGTCCTGGTTTTAATATCTATACTTACATATAAAACCAATCTAGTCCATAAATAAAAAATATTTTTTTTAAAGGCAGCAGTCATCACATAATTTTTTCACCTTCCAAAAAATTTATTCCATTAAAATGTAGCACAGATGTTTTGCATCTGTTATTTAATGCATGTTTTAGTTGATTTATATGTTACTTTTATTTAATATCAGTGACAGCAAGCCTGAAATTGTCCGCTCATTTGAATGTACAGGAATTTCTAGGGGAGTAAGAACTTTGAAACTTTCAGGCAAAAGAAAATGTCAAAATTAAACCACAAACACATAAGCAGCTAGTGAATTTATGTAACTAGAAGGTCATGGTTTGATTGTTTTTAACGAAGGTTGGTCAAAATAGAGATAGATATGCCTGACACTTCCCTTTACAGTCTACCTGCTCCGACAGACTTTCCTTGATCATATTCTGCTAATCAGCCATTTGCTAGCTGAAGATGTTGCTTGTCAAGCTGCCTGAAGACAACCACTCATGAGTCAATCTCAGCAATGGCAATGACACAACTGTAAATTAATGACAGACATTCTTGTTTTTTGATGTGTGTGACAGTCCTGGATTCGGCAGTAGCAGTCATTTTTCTCCTTCTTGGTAGCTGGTGTGGAGCTGTGGGGTTTTTTTTGGGTTTTGTTTTTTTTTTTTTTTTAATCACTATTGCTACCATCAATAACAATAATGACCAGGGAAAATACAAGGGAAGAGGACACAAATGCTCACCACCCGGCGACCGAGCTGTGAACTCCCCCCCTTCCGGGTTCTTGCCCCCAGTTTTTTACCTTCCGGGCATGACGTGCTATGCTACGGAATACCTCTTTGGTGATTTTGGACCAGATGCCCCGTCTCTGCTCCCTCCTGGCTTACCCTCCTCCCTAGCAGAGCATGAGACTCAGAAAGTCCTTGGCCAG
>JAOEHY010032150.1:85208-128253 GCA_025447955.1 Psilopsiagon aurifrons
TCCAGGAGCAGAGGGAAGAAAAAGGGGGAAGTGAGTGAACAAACTGTGTGGCTGATTTATGGCTTAAACCACAACAGTGGTTAAGTAAGTGCTATTTTGAAAAAAAAAAAAAAAAAAGTCTTCCACATCACTGATATCATTTATGCCTAAAACTAGGGGTGAAAAGATCCTAAAAGAAGGATTCAGCTAATAGGTCTTGCCTCTGACCAGCATGCAATGAAATTTTGCCAAGCAGCAGGTCTGAAAAACTATTATTTAGAAGATCCGTGAACAATTATGATAGAAAGTAAAGAATTTTAAAAATTACATTCAAATTACTTCATATAAGAAGAAACAGATTCATTAATTCATTAATTTTAAGAAAATTCTATCCATACTCTAAATCTCAAATAATAAATGCTGGTTGAAAACAGTGTAATTTAGGGGAGTATATGGTGTACTTCAAACATAACAGTTTAATTCCTGCTTTAAGTTCAAAACTGGCCTTAATCATGAAGCCACTGTCAATGCCTTTCTGCTCTTTCCTTCCTTTTTTTTTCACTGACTGGGAATGAGCACCAGGGATGAGTTGAAGAGACCAAAAGCAAGGTATGCAGTTCATTTTCATTTTGTAAACATCATATTATTGTACTTAGATTCCACATAAAATCTTTCATAGAACCAGGTATTCTCCTGTCTAAACAAACCCAGATAAGAAAACTTCAGTATCCATACTGCAGCTGTAAACTGCAGTCCAAACCAAATTTTTCTTCTGATAGCATCCAGTAAAGGATTCTTAGAGAAAAAGAAACAGACAACATATAGAATTCTGTTTCAACTGAATGCTCCCCTTTTCTGGCTAGAATGAAAAAAACATTGCTTTCATTTTCAATTCTCCTTTCTCTTCCTTTCATCCCACTGGGGGAGGGGAGAGTGAGTGAGTGGCAGCATGGTACTTTGTTGCTGACTGGGGTTAAACCACAATACCCTGTCAGTCCTAAAGCAATTTACCTAGGCTAAGGCATCCCTAGAGGACTACAACAATGATATTTTCTTATCCCACACACCCCATGTTATGAAATAAGTTTATCATTTTGCAGTACAGCTAATCCAGTAATACAATCCCTATATATGGGGGCTAAATATCAGATATGACACAATTCCTGTTTATGCCTGAGCATTTTATTCTCCATGCTGTATATTGTCTTCATATCTCTCTACTTCTCTTAGATGACAGTTAACTGATGAAAAGAAAGGGTGAAGGCTTGTGGGCTGTTTAAATATGATTGGAAAGAATTGAACTCTGAATAAAATTATGTGCTTGTTGCGGTTCACCCCCAGCTGACAGCTAAGTACCATACAGCCATTTACTCACTCCATCCTCCCTGATAGGATGGAGAGGAGAACTACAATGAGGTTAAAACCCACGAGTTGAGATAAGTACAATCTAATAACTGAAAAAAAAAGTAAAATATAGTAGAAATAAAAATTTTAGGAAAAGAGTGAGAGAAAGAAAACTCAAGAAACACAAGTGATGCACAATACAATTGCTTACCACTCACTAGCCAAGGCCCAGCCTGTCCCTGAACAGTGTTCAGTGCCTAGCAACAAACTCCCCCAGTTTCTGTACTGGGTATGACGGGTTGTGGCATGGAATACCCTTTTGACTAGTTTGGGTTAGGTGTCCTTTCTCTGCTTTCTCCCAGCTTCTTGTGCCCTTCCTCACTGGCAGGACAGGAGAGACTGAAGTCTTTGATCAGAGTAAGTGCTACTGAGCAAAAACTAAAACGTCAATGTGTTATCAGCATTGTTGGAAGACTGGAGCCAAAATATTGTGCTGCATCAGCTACTAGGAAGAAAATTGACTCCATCCCAGCCAAAAACCCAAACACAAGGACTTTCAGAACTACAGTGACTAGAATGGAAATACTGTCATTAATGCCCCCTCCTTGACCTTAAATAATAGAAGGAATGGTGGTATATATCATGGCTCAGAATAGGTATCATGCATAAATAAAGGGTTATTACCCTTAGAGAGAGACTCGTGACGAGATGCAACAGCTGTTGTCTTAGATAACACATCTCACAATGAGAAAGGAAAACAAACGCTTAATATTATTTGCAAAATTTTTCAGTCTTCCAGAAGGCATCACTCGAGCTTTTACAGGAAGTTTCCATAAGATGCAGAACACATAAAACTGAGTGGCATATTTTGTTTATTATGAAGGCACTTTGCATGTGCAGGGGTGTTTGATGTTTAACTGAACTAGAAAGCCAGATTCCTTAAAGGAGCCACTAGCACTGTGTTTGTACTCTGAATAATACGGATTAATTTAGTCACTGGAAAGGTGCTTTTGATGTTCCTTTTCTGTCCGTTATGTTTCAATTAGCAGCAGTCTATAACACATGCATACTGTAATAGCTCCTGTACACTTGTATAGAATAGACATATGTCACCATCCACTTTTTTTCAGTAAGCTGGAAAAAAAAAATGATAAAATTAAAGACTTCTGAAAACTGAGGAGTTCAGTTATTTTAAAAGCCAAGCAAGGCATTGACCTGGACCACACAGCGGAAGACAACTGGCCAGTGAAAGAAAAAAAACTGTCCCTTTGTGCTATGTGCCTGACATAGTATGTGCATCTCTGTTATCTAACTGAAGCAGTTATATGCCAACTTAGGTGTTGAGTATTATGTTCTAATATATACATTTTATTTGCCTACCTCCACCTAACACTGACATTAGACAAGAAAAATTACAAATTCTTCTCACTTCTCTACTCTTATTCACAAATTATGTCAGTAAGTTTCAGCACAGTCTTCAATGATAATCACTAATATAAGATGAAGTGGTTAACAAATGGTTTTGTAAAAACAACATAAGCAGCAGAAGCTATTATCTCAGCATTTAGAAAGATCACAACAAGTAACACATACTGGAATAAATATAGGAGGTATCTAGGTATTTATTTAAAATATGTAATTGTATTTATTCAAGTTCAGGTGTTAGTTCTCCATATATTTGATTAGTAGTTGAGGAATTGCCTGTGAATGTAAGAGTACTTAAATAACCTATCAAGATATTCTGATTACAATTTTGTTTAAAAAAAAAGAATAATCAGTAAATTCTGATCTGGTTTAGCTTTTTTTGGTGGTTTGTTTTTTTGGCTTTTTGTTAGTTTACTTTTTTAAAGAATGCTTCTATCTTTAAAACAGAAATAAGTTACTCCCTAACCCTGGAAAAGCTCCAACCCCTTTATTCCTTTAGAATAGTAAGCTCTTGTTTTATCTATGCACACAGAATTTTGTAAGTACCTGTCATTTTATTTATCTGTTCAGAAAAAGAAATGTAAACTGACAGGACAGAATCTATCTTATGTACTGACATCTTCTTACATATACCAGGTTTTTCTTTTGTTTTATTTTTGTGCTTTGTTCTTTATTGGGCTTCGGCATTTGGTTTTGGTTTTGGGGTTTTGGGGTTTTGAGGGTTTGTTGTTATTCTTTGTTTCTTGGGTTTTTTTCTTGTTTTGGATGGAAAGCTTTAAAAAAAAAAAAAAAAAAATCCAATTTTATACCTTTTGTCCCTCTGGGAAGAAAGGTTATTTTGCTATCTTTCTTATTTTTCCTTTCTTCTGGATCAATAATCCTCCATCCAGGACATCAGGTGAAATCCTCCTGTTAACCTCTAAAGATACAGAGGAACTATCACATCTGAACAAATACAGCCACTTGGGAATGTAAACAGATGCTTAGTTTCTCATTATCCCTGTATTTTCTTAGCTTGACTGATTCTGACCATGCATGCATGGTAGTGGGAAATGAGAAAGAACTTTCAGAGTTCTTTCAATGCTTCATTCAATATAAAACAACCTTAAGCACAAAACAGTGCTTTCTTCAACAGGGCTAAAAATTGCTTCCCCTATAGTAGATATGATTCTTCAAAACATTTTCTTAAAGACTGTGTGCTGTTTGTCCATCTGTCCGAGAGTGACTTCCTCACGAAAAACGATTTCCATCATACAACAAGAGTTTCATACCACTTAGTACATTACAAATAAAAATGGAAGGTGGAAGAAAGCTTAAGGAAGTAGCCATTCTGACATTCCTTCCTCTTCTCAGAAGGACTCCTTACACTCTTCTTCAGTGTGGGATCCCTCCCACGGGAGGCAGTCCTCCATGAACTTCTCCAACATGAGTCCTTCCTACTGGCTGCAGTTCTTCATTAACTACTCCAGTGTGAGTCCCTTCCATGGGTGCAGTCCTTCAAGAATAGACTGCTCCATTGTGGGCCCCCTGCACAGTCACAAGTCCTGCAGCAAATCTGCTCCAGCGTGGGCTCCCCTCTCCATGGAGCCAGAGGTCCTGCCAGGAGCCCTCTCCAGTGCAGATTTCCCACAGGGTCACAGAATCCTTCGGGCATCCTCTGCTCCAGTGTGAGGTCTTCCATGGGCTGCAGGCAGGTGTCTGCTACACCATAAACCTCCATGGGCTGCAGGGGCACAGCTGCCTCATCATGATCAGCACCATGGGCTGCAATTGTTCCTGTGCAGTAACATTTTCTCCTTCTTAAATACATTATTACAGAGGCAGTGCTAGAGTTGCTGATGGACCTGGACTTGGCCTTGGCCAGTGGTGGACCTTGCCATGTGTCACGGTTTAAGCCCAGCTGTAAATCAGAAATACCATGCATTCTCTCTCTCACTCCATCCCCTTCCTCCCCCCTGCTTCCAGAGGGATGGGGAGGAGAATTGAAAGAATGTAACTCCCATGGGTTGAGATAAGATCAGCCCAGTAACTAAGGTATAACACAAACCGCTACTGCTACCAGCAATAATAATAGTGATAAGGGAAATAACTAGGGAAGAAAATATAACCTTTCATCAACTGCCGACTGATACCCAGCCCAACCCCAGCAGTGATCTAAACCTTCTGGATAACTGCCCCCAGTTTTTATATACTGGGCATGATGTGCTGTGGTATGGAGCACCTCTTTGGCTAGTTTGGGTCAGGTGTCCTGTTTCTGCTTCCTCCTGACTTCCCCTCCTCCCTGGCAGAACATGAGACTCAGAAAGTCCTTGCTCAGACTAAACATTACTGAGAAGGAAATGAAAACATCAGTGTTATCAGCGCTGCTCCCAGGCTGAAAGTCAAAAACACAGCCTTGCACCAGCTAATGAGAAGGAGAAAAATGACTGTTACTGCTGAGCCCAGGACACCATGCAAATCCAATGCATCTTCATTTGAAGACAGAGCTCAGGACAAGCCTATAAACTAATCTATATCTGCATTTCTAGATCAAAGGCATAGGGAAGCTGGGAGACCTGGCAGTCTGAGATGACAATGTTCTGTCTTTGAATGTGCTTTTAAATTACATTTACTGACACTTACTGACACAATGATCTGGTCAATAGGGTCCTGGCATACTGGTCCATTGGGACCTGGCAAGGGAACATGGAAAGAATGATATAAATCCACAGTTTGATAACATCAAAGGCAGAAATGTTTCTCAGGGATTCCAGAGATGGTAATGCTCTGTCTCTGAATGTGCTTTTAAGTTACATTTATTGACACAAATTTAATACAAAACAACAAGCTTTAACAGAAGTTGCAACATCTTTACAGGAATATCTCAGGACAAAGAGGCCATTAAAGTATAAACCATTCTAATGATTATGTAAGAGGAATTTAGAAGAAGTAAGCCAAAATTTGCTCTTTATTATTTCCTCTTGCTTGATAGCTGGCTTTTGAAGAAGATACTTCACATTTGTACCCAGATTCCTTCTATGTAACTAGATAAATACTTCAAATTACAGCCTAAGTCATGTTTTTGCCTGAAAGAGGAAGAATCTGTCTGAAATGATGGTCAGAGGTGGCTTAAATCTCTTGTAAGAATATGCTACAGTTTTCCAATGACTGGGATAACTACAGTCTTAAAATAGTTAAATAGAGTCTAAAACTCTTTGTATCTGGTATCTTAAACTAGAATAAGCATCCTGTGGAAAGTGTCATTTTTTCCCTTTCTCTGTCTGTAAAATGTCAGATAGCTTGATAGCAGATCCCAGCTATATGTGATCATGTGACCTGATAATCTCTTTCAAGTATGAGATGCTGTTAAAACTTTGTTTTAGTGAGATAATCTGATCCTTCATGCACTTGGAAAAATTGAAGCTAATTACAATTTTTCTGTAAAACAAAAGCTGGGTGTAAAAATCACCTGATTTTCTGTCATCTTCAAGGAGAAGGGTATAAATATATGGCAGTACTACTAGATCCTGACTCAAGTAGTTTTTGTACATTCTCATCACAAAAAGCAGAAGTCAACTGCTTCTCATAAATTGCATTAGATGTCAGTCAACAGTTTAAAAATGGTATCACCCTGATCCCAGTGGGGAAAAAGTTCAGTGGCAAAGTGCAATATCCTGCAGTATCAGGGAGCCAGTATAAAGATGTGCTTGCTGCATCTACTAAAGAAAAATTCATTCACTCATTTTGGATCAGCAGTACAAGTGGAGGGTATGCAGGCAATCCACTCAAATAAATGAATGGCCCAAAGCCAGCACTGGTATCTGAAAACCCCTTAACTACCAGAATTGTTTCTTTTGCACTGAACACACTGCCACCACTTTCAAACTTCTGTTCCTCTTTTTAGACATTATAATCACAAATACAGAGAATGTCAACACAGCAGAAACAACTAAATAATGTTTTTAAAGACAGCATAAAATTATGTGGTTTAATTAGCTCTTTTCTTCCATCCAAACTGAGTTATGCCCTTCTGTCTCTCAGGATTCAGCTCAGCTCCTCTTTCCACACAGAGATTCTCTAGAATTAGAGATGCTTAGGTTGTCTACAACAATATTCTTTTTGCCTCTTTAAAACACTGCTGTTGTCCTCCACATTGTTCCAGGACCTTTTTCTCCCTTGTACTGGTAAAGAATCCTCACAAAGCCCTCAGTTTGACCTTTTTTTTTTTTTTTAACTTGAATTTTTACATTTTCTTTCTTGTAAAGATTTCAAGGTATATTGTAGATTAATTCTTAACTTACAGTTTTCTCTAATTCTCCTTCATTTTTGTTATAACATGCTCAAACTCTTACCTTCCCTGAGGCAACTACTGTACAACAGTTCTCAAAGGTGTGCAAAAGTAAATTCAATAATAGAATGCAGGTTAGTTTCCTGAGAAGGAAAATACCTGATTTTTTGTCTTGTAGAAAATATAGTTCAGGGTTGCAGATTTGTACATTTCAGTGAGGATTCTATTTATATATCTGATATAGTTACATTGCAGAGGCAGAGCAGGATGTATGTCTCATGAAAAAGTGTACAGAGAAAAAAATACTTTTGAATTCTAGAAATCCTACGTAAATCTTGGAGTGAATAAAAACATACTGCAATGGCGAGAAGTCAATAGGATTGTATGATAGTTCATGCTGGAAGAACCTCAACAGTCTCTGGCTAAAAACAGGATCAGCTATGAGATAAATTAGTTACTTGGGATTTTATCCAGCCTGGATATTCAGTTGCGGTCTTGTACTAAATTGCACCCCTTTTTGATCAAATATAAACTTACTTACATCGGAATCTAGTTAAATGACTTTTTCCACTGAATGAAGTTACAGAAAATAGTAATATATAAAGTTTAATACTAGAACTACAAAATAGTTATAGAATAGGCTTAGATGTTACTAGGGATACCAGCACTGTGTATCTGAGCAACACAATTATCAGAAACACCTCCTGAACTCGTTTGTCTCTTTAGTTTTGCAGATTCATGAATGAGCACAAGCTATCTAGCACAGCCACAGAGAAATGGTTTGTAGTAACTGGCTGGGTTGCTCTAGTCCTCTTGTATTTTAAAGTTTGATGCTTTATCACTTAAGCATGCCTCCATATTATTTCCTTTTCCTGTAAGGTGTCAGTGAAGTTGAAAAACAAATCCATCCAGAGTGAAAAACTTTTACTATATCAATAATGGGCAAAAACATAGCGCAAGTAAAACAAGAATAATATAGTATAAAGAAGTCTAGAAGTCAGATACAGAATTTCTGTGACTCTATTGGAGCTCCATATGCAAGATTTTGCTGACATATGCATTGAAACAAAGTGTAACTTCTCAAACATATGCAAAGGATGGGATTAACCTTAATAACTTTAAATAACTGCTAGGTAGATACCCGTGTGAACTAATCATATAGACTTCACTAAAAATTCAAGAAGAGAAGTAGCAATTTTCACGATATACTCAACTTGATACATCTTTAACTCGTAACACAAGAACTGAAAAAATGCTTTGTCTGAACAAAGTCTTGAATCCAGACTTATGACAAAACCGGAACAGCACTCACAGTGAATACGTTTGGGATAGAATCATAGAATCATAGAATAGTTAGGGTTGGAAAGGACCTGAAGATCATCTACCCATTCACACACACGCACACATGTGCACCCCCAACAAAAACCCAATAAAAGCCATCACAAAATAATTAGAGGGAGATTTGTGCAATTTTTAAGATGTTTACTGCTTTGTATATAGCTGCCATTTAAACTTAAATTGTTTTTTAAATACTTGTGACTCTTTTCTATTCTACCCTTGTTAATGTTAAAGAATTCTGCTTGCAGAGTTATGAATAAAATGTCTCACACATTTAAAAAATTCCAATGTTAGTCACTTTGTAATGTAGATAAATAGAAATCAGACTGACTCAAGCTTTGAATCTGGTGGTTGTTGTGTCACATTTTCAGTGACTCCACTCATTTCCAAATTCAGAAATTTAGTTAAGCATTAAGTCTCTGGAAGCTCATTTCTGGTAACTCTAACTCCAATATTTTTATTATACTGAAACTATTAGCACTTTGTTTTTTTCCGAAGGGGTCTAGTTGTTATTTCTCAGGCACGAATAAAAAGTGTGCCCTAAGTTGTTTAGACAGCTTCATTGCATCTATTTTGGGAGAAATATTTGTCTATACCCCAATAATGCTTTACTTCAGGAAAACAGGGCACTTCCCATCATTCCTTATAAAAAGGGATCTATAACATGAGTTATATGGCTGAGCAGGGCCCTGGAGGTTCACAAATTTATTCAGCCTCTACTGTTCCAGTGGTATATCCATATTAATATCAAACTGCTATTGTGTGATTTAAAAATCAAATATCAATTGTCTGTTAAAAAATAATCAGTAGACATAGTCCAACAAAAAGTCAGATATATTGGGAATCATGTATTCTAGTAAAGAAATGTGTCATGTCTACTCTAGCTCTTTATGCCCATTATAATACAAATTTATATTAGATATAAAAATACAGAGAACATAAAAATAAATATAAATTATATAATGCAAATTTATACTTCATTAGTACTTGCTGTTTGTACAGTGTAATGTAAAATGAAATAATCTCTAGAAAAGGAAGAAAAAATGGAGCAAATGCAAAAGCCTAGTTCTGCATTAAACATTCTAGGCCAGTAAGTGTACTGTAAAGTCAAATGCCATGCAAAATCTTGTTCCCTTCTCTGTGAATAACCTACAGACAGAGATATATTAAAAGACAATTACTGGTCGGAAAGACTAAACTAGAGTGCAAAATTTTTAATTTTGTATGTTACGTATAAGCTACGAAAACCACAATGCATTTGTTTATCATGTGTGTTATTACATATTAAAATTAATTCCCTATTTATATAAAACAATTTGCATTAAAATTCAATACTGAAGATTTTTTCTTGCTTCTCAGATCTAGTGAAAGTAATATTGCCCAAATCAATTCGAATCACACTCTATAGAAAAGATACTGCTTAAAATAGATAACATAAAAAATTTCTGGCACATATGAAATCAAATGATTGCACACTGGAAGATGGAAAATTTTTCTACAAATTTTTTTTTTCTTACTCTCAGTAATGTTTTCATCACCATGATTCTAATTTCCAAAATGGCTTTCTGGTATGTTACAGTGTTAAAGTTCACTGAAGCAGCTTTTTAAAGAACACACCTTCCTATAAACCTTGATGCTGTTCAGAAATGAAGATAATTAAATTAGGCTTCTATTTCATGTTATCTAACTTTAAAGCTCCTGAAAATAAGGAGCTTAGGCAAAAAAAAAAAAAAAAAAAGTCTCTCAGTAGAGAAAAACAAGTGCTTCCAAGGCACAAATGACCCCATCCAAACTTTTAGTATGGCATGCGTTTGTCCTCCCAGAGATACTTTTTTGTCATCTGTTTTATAGGACATATGGACACCTAATTAATAGTAACTTCAGGTACCTGATGTTAGGGTAGATAATGCCAAAGATAAGTGACCTGCTTTGAACAACTCATTAGATTTAGGCAGTTATATCTTCAACCTGTGTCACTCCCTACTTACTTGTGTCTGCTTACAACGCACATTACTCCCTCATCAGTGAGCCTAACCATGCTCTTTCAGAAAAGCAGCAGTCTGTCTTACACTGGATTCAAGTTTAGGTGGCTTCCCACCAGATTAATTGTCCATGCAAGTTTATACTAATGTTTTTTTTAACGAATCCTCATTCATAAATCACAGTCCAGCTGTTTTTCACAGTAGGACACCTTATTACTGCAGCGCTAGTATCAGACCAGCATCTGCCCTCGTCACTTTCCATCTTACAAAGTCATTTTGATTAGAGTTGCTTTCATTTATTTTGAGGTAGCTTACATGCAGAAATAATAAGCAGATGACCAGAGAGGTCTTCAGAATGCTCAATGCCATTCTAGTCATGCAATGTAGGTCAAGAAAAACTATACATAGATAAAACTCTTCACAAATACTAAGAAATCCTTACTATACCTCAACAGCTAAAGAGCAAAAGAGACTAGGAAAGTCTAACAGAGAAATTAGTCAGAGTTCATTAATACAAGCTTTCATATATTGTCAATAATTGATAAACACCTTGTTCACCTGATCATGGATTTTTATATCAACTTGAGCAGCTTTCAATCTTATTTTTTGAAGTGCATATTTACAACCAAATGAAGATTTCTTTTTTCTACTCTCTTCTCATTATCTTACTTTACATAGAATTCAGAATTTGGGAAGTTTTCTGAACCTTAACAATTATATTTACAATTGGTCACTGGATTGTTTTTTATGTACACACATGGAGGACCAAAGCTATCCCACCTACTATCAGAAAACTAAGCTTTCCCTGTCTTATGTAGGCTCAGTGGAAAGACACACAGCATCTACAACTGCTCCACAGCTTCAGAAGATGAAATAGCTCTTTGGATTTAGATCAGCTAGAAAATAAATATCAGAATTCTTGGTACTCAACAGTAGACACAAAACTCTTGAGCCTAGATGTTTGTAAATCCACATCTAGGCTGAAGGACATGAGATTCATTCTCTTGACATGTGAGATTTATTCTCTTAACCCGGGCCGACCAGATCAGACACTATTTGGATCCGTTCCTGATTAAGAACCAAGACTTCCTTACAAGAAAGATCACAGAGAGGAAGAAGAAAGCTGCACACTTTGTGCTGACATGTAATCAGGTTAGAGTACCCTGACAGTATAGGACACCCACATTAAGCAAATGCATGACTAGACAAGATGTAGAGCCCTATGTGGCCAGATAAAAACACGTAAATTCAATTTTCCACACAAACATGAACTGATATAATGTTGCTTTCCTATAAATCCTTGAAAATAAACAAGTTTTTGAGAAATTTAGTGCACAACACAGTTTGGATTGAAAAGGAAGGATCTTAAACTTCTTACAGCGCATTTTCGTAAGTATGCAAACATTTGAAATTGCTTAATTTCTGCAGTACAATCATCTCAATTAGTAGAGTTTTGTTTAACTTCACAGTGAACAGGAAATCGCAGGAGGACTTTTTTATCATTATTTTGTGTAATTTAGACAACAGTTTTGCTAACTCATTTACCACTGTTATTTTCTTTCAGTTTAGAAGGAAAATAGTTTGACCTACAACACAGATTCTCTTGGCATTTTGTCAATTTTATTTCACACCAGCAGCAGTCACTGATTTTAATTGAATGGAAACAACAGCTCTCATCCTCTGTGTCACATTTCTGGATTTTGTATCACTGAATTTCAATCTGGTTTCACTGGGACCTGTCGAAAGTGGTTTACGCCAACCTCTGAGTCTCCTTGCTATACTCCTTTCCAGTGCAGCATTGTCTCCTTTTGCCTGCTCTCTGATTAAACTGACACCATTTTACCTTTTGTGACTCCTGTGTCATTTTCTGTTGACGGCATCTAGCTATGGCAACAGACCAGTGTCCTTGTGAAAGGGGCAGAAATCATTGATTGGCTGGGTGTATTAATGCAGTCCCTTTAAAAGTCATGTAGATATGGCTTTGTGTTAACTGGCAGCTGAATGGGCACTAGTGAGAGATGCTATTAACCACAGATAATAGTCAGCACCTTCTATTCACTACCAATGTCACTGTAACATTTGAGGAACAGTTGGCAGTGAAATCTGTTAAAGCAATTCTTTCCATCCCTGTATACATCCTGGACTGAAGTTATTTAAGACAGAAGAGTGCAAACACGGTTCTGATTAGACTGATGATGGTAGAATGTTCATATAATTTCCAGGGAGCTGAAGCACATAATTCCATCCATCTGCACTTCACAGCTAAAATCTCTTTAGGAAAACAAGATAGGGCCCGCTGACATGAGAGGTTAAATGTTTACCACGGACAGGGAATTTATAATTGCTTTTTTAAAAATGAATTATTAAAGTGGTTACAAGAAGCACCTGGCTATTTAAGTCCTCTCCATAAAACACAAGAGATATATAATAATTATGTCAAATCCTTCCACTAGTATCCTTTTCAATGGGACAGAAAGATGAAAATACCAAAGCCTAAAAAACACAAACTGTACAGAACATCTACATTTAAAAATAAAGTGTCTGAGAAGTGCCGGAAAGGGTCCTTGTGCAAGCTTGCATGCTGAACATGAAGCACTTGTTCAGCCCGACTTCTGTTCAGTAACTCAATCAGACTTGTTTTTGTCATATTGTCAAGGTTTACATGCAAATTTCAGTGTTTTTTTCTAGATTAAGAAATTTGCCAAGAATTAAAGTAGAATCTACAGTGGCAAGTTTGTCTTCCTTCTGCTCAGTTGATCTTGCTATGAATAGCACAAACTAACCAACGTAATATGAATTTTCGTCAGCATTCTGGAAACACAACTGTCTTCATATTTTCCTCAGAAACTGAGCATTTCAACTCAATTCTAAGTCACCCTGTGAATAAATGCCAATGGCAGGTCAATATTTCTGTTATACGGTACAGAGGGTACACTAGCTCATGCATGGTGCCGTATCAAAATAACTGGCTTCTACACTACAACTGTCTCACATCCTGCCACCTCTAAACACTAATGTAATAAATTCAGCCTGTCTGCATTCATCCAGTAAACATTTCCTTATTATTGTAAGATACAGTAGAAGCTGAAGGGAGGTACAAATCCCCACTGATTCCTGTAATAAAAGTAGGACCCACATATTCATAAGCAGGACCTACAAATAAGTACTGTCATATGATTAAGCCAAAAGATAGTGTGTTGTATATTATTTTCAGGATAATTAAAATGCCACCCACTATGACATTAGACATGAACTCTTCCATGAACTCAGTAGAATGGTATTTACTTTACCAAGTGCTTTTCTTCACAACAGTTATTATTTTGCTCCACCGTGGCACAGTGCTGCTTACTTAGGCTATTATTCACCTCCTATGGTTTTCAGAAAGATATTTGCCTTTATGAACGTGTCATTAGTATCCATTCTTTATTTTTTTCTTTTTTAGTAGCGAACATAGACAGTTTTGTATGTGATAGGAAAAAATCAAAAGGAATTTTTCCTCATTTATATTCATCTCCACCATAATAAGATATATTCCACTTTTGACAGAGCACTTGGCCCTTCATCAGAAAAAAATGTGGCAATATACTGCAGCTCTGTATACATGACCATAGACTATTAACTAGAACAGTACTGTGGAAGAGTACTTCAGCTGAGATGAAGCATCTCAACAGTGAGGATTCTCAAATGAGAATTCAGTGGTGTGTATGTTTCCATATATGTCACAAAAAGCAATTCAGAGGATCAGTGTAAGCTAACTACATCATTAATTAGGCCTTTGTATATTAACGTTTTTTGCTGCTGTATTTGAAATGTCCCGTTAGGCATCTAAAATTAGACATCCCTATAGTAATAAGGATATTGCAACATTTTTGCATGTTTGGGTGACAAATGAAATAGCATCTGGTTGCAATCATAACTGATATAGATCTGTCAAGCTAGCCCCTGACGAATATTTTTGTTGCTGTTTCTCCAACTTTGAGAGAGCAGTGATGTCTACAACACTCAGAGGTTGCTGTAATTAAACTCTCAGTCCATCTGTGCAGAAGATTTCACAATATTTTCAAGAATAGAATGTTTCCAGTATTTGTGCATCTTTATTTTGGCTTTTAAGGGGTACATTTTCTTGTGCAACTTTCAAGGACAGTTTGTAAGGAAGTTTCTTTCAGCATGTGTCACTGGAGCAGAAGGCAGCAAGCTACCTACAATATTTAAAGGTTAACTCAATTTTTTTCCTTTACATGACCTATGGGCAGACTGTAAGATGCTTGTTTTGTAAGAGTTAGTGACAGTAGTAGAACATAAAAGTAGGGCAGAAAGCTCTTTTTTTTTTTTTCTTTTATTTCTTCTCTGGCATGAAATATTGTATAGCTATCAAATGTGTAGGCAGTGAAACTACACTAGAGACAGAGGCTGAAGAACTGTAAAGACTGAAGACAACATGGGATAAAGAAGTTTACTGAGTCAGAAGATAGCCACATTTCACTTTTTGTATGAGAAATCCTGTCAAGAAAGCTTTATTTCTGATTTTAGCAGCTATAGCAAGAGATAGCTTTCAGTCATGAGCTCGTGATTGGCTAGATATATATAAAGTCCTAAAAATGACAGAAAACAATTTAGGAGTGTAGGTATTCAAAGAAACTTACAATGAGCCTTTTAAGGAAAAAAAAGATAAAGACTCGGAAGTTACTTTTAAAATAACACCAGAAAGTAGTGCTGACTAGAAAATGTCAACTCCATTTTCCTAGAAATACGTGGTTCATCACATGCTGAGAAAAAAACAAGCTCACAAAATCACCACTACCTCCCCCTTCCAAAAGGAAAAAAAAAACAAACTAAAAAACAAAACCAAAACACAACAAAACAGTTTTCTTATAAAGTGTGTAAAATTTTAGAACGTTAGCATCAATATTCAAAATTATCCAATAACATCCTATGTTATAAAACATCTACCTGAATCTCCCTCAGTCTGCCAGGGAGCTCAGCTCCTTGCACTATCTCATTCAGCTATGTTTTCACCATCCCAAGTCAATTTTGAGTCATGCGGAGTACAGATGCAATGCAGTTTCCATCATTATTGTTTAGTATCTTAAAAAGTAAAGTGGAATATTCTTGGTTTTGACTGAAAACATCAGCTTTCTGCTAAGTATTTCTGCTTCAAAAGTATATTCCAGCAAATATACTAGAAATACTTCCGTTTATGAAGGAATAATCAAAAGTAGGTTAGCCTGTTGCTTTTCTTGTAGTAAAATAAATCCAGGGAAAATAAAAGATTCTTACATTGCAGGAAAAAATATTTTCATCAGAAAACTGGAAAAAGTTGAAAAAGGCAAGAACTGTTTTGACAAGTAAAGAAGCGATGAGCAAAGATCTTTCAAAAAATATCACAATCTCTTTTATCAATTGTAAATACTTTGCTGAAAAGGTTATGGGTTCCCCAACATATGTTTGTAAGCCATTATTTGATAGTCATCCTAGTTGTATACTTTTTCAAGCCCTATGAAGATTTCGTGCTTGCCACAAACCTATCTGTCCTCACTACATCTTCTGTGCACTTATTCAGATTTGCCATTTTTCCTGCTGACACTTTTCCTTGGTGCTCCTAAATTTCATTGTCTTGGCCTCTGTTGCATGGACAAAAGGACAGAAAATTATTGTGTTCTCTCTTACAGATGCCTCTTTAGGTATATACAGCTGTTTACTGCATCCATTCCTCTTTCTTCCTTTTCTCTTTTTGAACTGCATGTGCCAATTTTTTGAGGTTTCCTCATTTGATCATGCAAAACAAACGTGATGTGTAGCTTTTTAAAATCTGCCCCTGCTGTTCACAATTACCCGTGCATTTAGAATCACAGAATCACAGAATAGTTAGGGTTGGAAAGGACCTTAAGATCATCTAGCTCAAACCCCCCTGCCATGGGCAGGGACACCTCTCACTAAACCATATCACCAAAGGCTATGTCCAAACTGGCCTTGAACACCGACAGTGATGAAGCATACACAGCTTCCCTGGGCACCCCATTCCAGTGCCTCACCATCCTATAGTAAAGAATTTCTTCCTCATATCCAATCTAAACTTCCCCTGTTGAAGTTGGACTCTGTTAACCCTTGTCCTATCACTACAGTCCCTAATGAAGAGTTCCTCCCCAGCATCCTTCTGAGCCCCCTTCAGATACTGGAACGGCTATGAGATCTCTACACAGTCTTCTCTTCTCCAGGCTGATCAGCCTCAACTTTCTCAGCCTATCTCCATATGGGAGGTGCTCCAGTTCCCTGATCATCCTCGTGGCCCTCCTCTGGACTTGTTCTAAAAGTTCCATATCCTTTTTATGTTGAGGGCACCAGACCTGCACACAATACTCCAAGTGAGGTCTCACATGAACAGAGCAGAGGGGCAGGATCACCACCCTCAAGCTGCTGGTCACACTTCGTTTGATGCAGCCCAGGATATGGTTGGCTTTTTGGGCTGTGAGTGTACACTGCTGACTCATGTTCAATTTTTCATCAACCAACACCCCCAAGTCCATCTCTGCAGGGCAACTCTCAATCTCTTCTCTGCCCTTCCTCCAGGAGTGCCTGGCATTGTTCCGATGCAGGTGTAGAACATTGCACTTGTCATGGTTAAACTTCATAAGCCTGGCATCAGCCCACCGGGCAAATGTGTCAAGGTCCCTCTGAATGACGTTCCTTCCCTTCATTGTATCAACCGAACCACCCAGCTTGGTGTCATCGGCAAACTTGCTGAGGGTGCACTCAATCCCACTGCCCGTGTCACTGACAAAGTTGTTGAATATGACCAGTTCCAACACTGATCCCTGAGGGACACCACTTGTTACTGGTCTCCAGCTGGACATTGAGCCATTGACCACAACTCTTTTTGTGCAGCCATCCAGACAGTTTTTTATCTACCAAGTGGTCCATCTGTCAAATTGGTGTCTCTCCATCTTTGAGACAAGGATGTCGTGTGGGACGGTGTTGAATGCTTTGCACAAGTCCAGGTAGATGGCATCAACTGCTCTACCTGTGTCCATCAGTTCCATAGCCCATCATAGAAGGCTACCAGATTGGCCAGGCAGGACTTCCCCTTAGTGAATTTCTAGAAATATGAAGCCCAAAACTAAAAATGTGAGTCCTACTGAGATTGTAAAGCACTGAACAGAGTAGATATATTATTTCCTATCTTCCATGTTTTAATTCCTGGTTATATCCGCCTATTATGCTTGCATATTTTTTTTAATGGTCTTGCCCAATTTTACTAAGGCTTTACTAAAACTAAGATATATGTTACCCTTTTTGATCTTCTGATTACAATTTCTCCAACATTTTATGAAAAGTAACTGACTGATTCCTAGTAAATCTATATTGGCTGTAATTCGTTTCCTTGGTTTTTTATAGCAAACTTCAAATATTTATTTATCTTGCATGTCAAAGTTAAGGTGGCAGATCTATAATTGGCTACTTTCCACTTTTGAAAATGAGACCACTTTTCTCCAGATATTATATTCATCAATCTCAGACAATCTGAAAACCTCTAATATGTTAAAACCCTCTCTAACTTGCTCTTTTTCATTCAGCAGTGAGATCTGACCTTGTGCTGATATTGAAAAAAATACATTAACCACTTGATGAAAAATACATTAACCACATCTCTGGTACTAAATGGCATGAAACACCTACTTTTCATACTGATAATTGCTTCCATGCAGTTTAGCACTGGTTTGGCTTGGTAAATCTTCTACTGAGCAATGCAATACAGAGGAAAAATTTAATGATCTGCACAGGACTGTATCAGACTTGGTTTTGCAAACTAAGGGGTATCAGTTACAAAACAAAAGTGTTGTAAACCCTCAGTTGCAAAACCAGTGCAGCAAGCTTTACACTGTCCATATCCACTACATACCTTCTTACCATACACTGCAGCCAACAGTGCACATATTCAGATTATGACTATAGATTCATAGGAACAGTCTCAAGCACAGATATGCAATTCTCTGCACTCACAAACTGCCAGAGTCTTCTAAGCAGGGCTGTGGCATGTTCCAGCTAGCATTGGTCATTCCTGGTCACAGCTGGGGAGTTACAACTTTGCTAGGGCTCTCTCTGGTAAAGAATTTTCCTGCAATCACAGCTTTGGAAGTTCAGTTTGCAAAACACGCATAATCTGTGTGGTGTTAACTGGCACCAGCGTCAGGATATGTTGCTGGCCAGGTTTACTCTGCTAGTGTAGATAGAGCCTCAATTTCCCACTGCAACAGAGACCATATTAGATCCAGAGCATATTGCTCATTTGGACAGCTAGCTAGTGGAAACCAGAGAACAGTTGCTACCTCACTATAGTTAGCAGTTAGTATTTTATTTCATTTCTACATTTTTGTTCTGTGTTTTCATGTTCATTTTTGTATCAACAAAACAGGTTCCATTTTCTAAATGCTTTTTTCTTTTGTTCAGGATCAGTACAAAGCATGCACTGTAGCCATGTTTATTACTGATAACACTTTAAATTATCCTCCACAAAGTGACGTAACTTCTGGGAAGTTTTTACTCAATCCCTATTTCTCTTCAGCCCACCTTCCTGTTTCAATTCTATTGCATTTCATCTTTCCTATCCTGAAGGCTATTTATATAACCATTTCATAGTTTCCTAGCTAGATCCCACCTCGTATTGGGATTGTTATTCCCAATCAGTTCTTCTCTATTAATTAGAATAAAATCTATTAATTACTATCACATTCTCAAGCTGTTTGCTACACCTTCTGTACAACCAAATTGTTATTAAAGCTTTCCAAGACTTTGTGGATCAGTATGGCCAGGGGATTCATCTTATCCAGCTGTTGAAATCAACAATGCAGACTAAGAAATCTGACTGTGTCATTCAAAGATTCAATTAGTCAGTTGAGAAAAAGAAGCACTTGGAATACATTATTCACCAGCTGCATACCATGTGAGGGCTGCTGTTACTCACCAATCAGGCTAATTAATTGAGGAAATAGTTTTGGTTTGAGTTTTGGTCTACTCACCAATTTTGTCTTATAAGAACTACAGCTGCTCTCATTACAGAATGTGTGGAACAATATTTCACTAAATAAATAACTGTGGATTGCTCAATGGAGAGCAACAAAGCAAGTAGCGGTTTTCATCCTATCATATAGCAACTTTATTTTACACCTTGTAGGTGTCACTGTACAGAGACACTGATCCTAATTAACTTTATTGAAAATTATACATTTACATAAAGTTTCAAAGCTGATGGTGACTGTTACTGTTGTTCTCTTGTGTTACACCTGAAAGTTAAGAACAGACTAGTTGCTACATTTCTGAAAATGGTTTAGTAGGTTAGCAAACGGCTGAAGATTTTTGCTGTCGTAAAAGTCTACATTGGAAAAGAGTACTTAATTTTCATTTGAGAAAATGCCATCTGCGAAAGCAGGCAATATGAGCAACCAACCAAGGGGGCTTTGAGTTCTCTTTTTAACTGTTTTTCCAATGAATTTACCATCTACTGCCTTCTCTGTGTGCATATGGGTATGCACAGAGCATCTTTCATGGCTGCTCAAGTTCTACTATTGAGCCTGTGGATCATGTTTTCATTTGCTTATCCTTTTGTTCTCCTGCTTTGTCCATTAAAAGCTCTTTATACAACAAAGAAAACCACAATATGCCAAGATCAAGAATTCTAGAACAGTGTGAGAACAATGTGATTCTGCTTTTATTGCATGAAGACTTATTCAGCCTGCAGTTGCGGACAGCTTGTCTTCATAGGATCAGCAATTTAAAGTATTCACTAACTTGGGCAAATTTTCTTCCAGCAGCAGTGGATCTGCACTCTTATATATTTTGTCTATTAGAAAATGCTACCCACTCATACCAGAGACCAGTAATGCGTGGTGTCCCACAGGGGTCGGTGTTGGAACCGGTCTTGTTCAACATCTTTCTCAGTGACATGGACAGAGGGATTGAATGCAACTCCAGCAAGTTTGCAATGACACCAAGCTGTATGTTTCAGTTGATACTCTGGAAGGAAGGAATACCATCCAAAGGGACCTTGACATGCTTGTAAGGTGGGCTGATGCCAACCTGATGAAGATTAACCACAATAAGTGCAAGGTTCTACACCTGCATTGGAACAATGCCAGGCACTCCTGGAGGAAGGGCAGAGAAGAAATTCAGAGCAGCCCTGCGAAGAAGGACTTGGGGTTGTTGGTCAATGAAAAATTGAGCATGAGCCAGCAGTGTGCACTCACAGCCCAGAAAGCCAACCATATCCTGGGCTGCATCAAACGGAGTGTGACCAGCAGCTTGAGGGTGGTGATCCTGCCCCTCTGCTCTGTTCATGTGAGACCTCACTTGGAGTATTGTGTGCAGGTCTGGTGCCCTCAACATAAAAAGGACATGGAACTGTTGGAACAAGTCCAGAGGAGGGCCACGAGGATGATCAGGGACTGAAGCACCTCTTGTATGAAGATAGGATGAGAAAGTTGAGGCTGATCAGCCTGGAGAAGAGAAGACTGTGTAGAGATCTCGTAGCAGCTGTTCCAGTATCTGAAGGGTGCCTATAGGGATGCTGGGGATGGACTCTTCATTAGGGACTGTAGTGATAGGACAAGGGTTAACGGATTCCAACTTAAACAGGGGAAGTTTAGATTGGATATGAGGAAGAAATTCTTTATGGCAAAGGTGGTGAGGCACTGGAATGGGGTGCCCAGGAAAGTTGTGAATGCCCCATTGCTGGCAATACTCAAGGCCAGTTTGGACATAGCCTTGGGTGGCATGGTTTAGTGAGAGGTGTCCCTGCCCATGGCAGGGGGGTTGGAACTTGATGATCTTAAGGTCCTTTCCAACCCTAACTATTCTATGATTCTATATGAGATATACTTTTGAACTAATAAGTTTTAGTAGCTAAGTCTTACTCCAGTTTTTCAAATCCCACAATAATGTAGTCAGTGCTGGTATTTTTATATGCTGGCATTTTAAGTGGTAGTCTATATCAGGAACCAGTATCTGAATTGGTGTGAGCAAAATAACAACATTACCAAGAGACTACAAGAAAGAGGTCAATAGCAACACATAGGCAGGTATGTCTGTGGCATCAAAGAACTAAACATCTAAGAATAATAAAAAGGGACAATAAGTGAAGCTTCGAGGAACAATTTCCAGAATTTTTCTATTTCACCAGCTAGTGTTATTTCTAATTAAAATACAAGTTATCCTACAAAAACTAATGGTCAATAGGAGAGATAAATCAGGCTAAAGACTAACTGTAAAAATCAGTGAATGAAATACTAAGGTCTATGTTATGCAAGAGGTCAGACTAAATGACCGTAACTGTTCCCAGTTTACAAAAAGAGATGTTGTTCTCTTTTACAGAATACAACTGTAGCTTCCAAAACAATACTTATTCTACAAGTTAGCTTTGAGTTTGCAGTGACAGCTTGACTCAGCCATCCCCTGCAGTGGGTCAGCTGGAACTGGCTGGAATCTTTTTTGTCTGGCACAGGGCAGACCCAGCCTCTCCTCAGAGAGGTCACTCGGCAGGTCTCTCTGCCAGCACCTTGCCATGGACTCCCAATAATGTCAAAACATCCTTCTTGACTGTTTTTGACTGTTCTGATACAGATCACTAGCATGCATTCTGTACCCTGGGACATCATCCTATCATTTAAACAAATTGAGCAAACGGAAATAAAGAACTGTGATGGACTGACTGCCTAACACAGGAATATAGTGCCTCAGACCATCCTGAAGCTTTGTCATAATTTGAAACAAAAAAATAATGTGAACAGGTAATAATGTTGGTATTGTAGATATATGTTTAAAGTAGGGAAGTGCCAATAAACGAATTTCATGCTTCTTTTTTTTAGGTAACAACATCTGTAAGATTTGTAGTTTTGCAGTTTCAAGATGGCCGGACCTGTATAGAGAAGAAAATATCCAAACCAAAACAATTTTATCTAAATTAATTTAGAGACTGGTTTTCCCCAGCAAAATGACAGGTTTCTTTTATCATATGAGTCTGAAACTTTTCACAGAGACTCAGGGGTTTTTGCTTCCATTCTCTTATCTTTCTTTTCCTTTCTTTTCCTTTTTTGTTTTTTTCTTTTCCTTTCCTTTTCTCTTCGTCCTTTAATTTCTTCTCCTTTTTTCCTAAGTTTAGCTGTGTCAACAGCGTTACCATAGTTTTGAAGCAATTATTTCATCTTTTCAAGTACTGACTTTGAGGTGAATGTCTCCCTATGGGACACAACTCAATTATGCATGTTTTACTTGTAATTCCTGTAAAATGTTCTATATTTTACTTGAAGTTATTAGGCTTCTGTTTCAATATACCTGCAAGGTAGAAATATACTTTCCTTTTTTTGTCTTAGTACAAAGTTTATTCCCATGCATTTTTTTTTAAACTGCACATTTTTATTGTATATGAAGATTTGGGGCATGCTAGACTCCAGCATGTGACATTACCTGCAACAATTCCAATAAGAGGTTCCACACCAGCATGCAGCAGAAACATAGTTCAACTCCAATTTGTTGGTATGGCTGAAGCCCTACAGTAATTCCGCACAGTGATAGAAGTTTTCATCAGACCATAAAAAGCTACAAGATGCCAGCTGGCTCACTGTCTTAGAGCATATACAGTTTCTCAACAAGTTCTTCTGGGTCACAGAATTTTAAGTACTCTGGGCAAGAAAGGTTATCATAACTACTGCCACCATCGTAATCATCATGGGGTCAATACTCTTAAACAGTAACACATTTTTGCCAGCCTTCTAGCACATGAACATTCCCTTGTAATCCACAAGATTTTGTATTTAAACTAGGATAATAAAGAAAATAAAGCTGGTTTGAATTGAATCATAAAATCATACATTTAGACTTTTCTTTTTTTCTTTTTTTCCCCTTCTTGAAACTAAGAATTTAAATCAATCCTTCAGGCTGAAATTCCAGTCTGACTCCAGCCATGTAAACCTAAAAAGCCCAGGCAAAAATAATCACTTTAAAAATAGACAGCATTGAAAGATAGTTTTACCCATCACACCTGCAAAATGGTCAACTTTTTACTACCTGCAAACGAATGACCAAAACAACTAGTGTAAACGAAATACTTTAACTTTAGACTGTTAAATTTGTTTGTGAAACACAGAATTTCCTGTCTTAAAATGCCCACACTGGGAAAGGACAAGCTTCTTTATTGCAAACTACAAAGTATTCTGCAGCTTGGTTGGTACAGCAGTCACCTGCCAAAATTTTTTCATGGTCTTTCTTAAGTACATATCAATGGGCTTGCAGATTCAGAAAAAATATTTATACCAAATAATCTCATCTTCCAGGAAAGCATTCTGGCCAAAGTTCCTTCATGACCTGGCCTCTCCAATATCACTGTTACAGTTTTTCTTCCATGGGAATGAAAACTCCTATCAGAGAGTTATAGTATGCCTTTGTTGGTTGCTTTTTCCATTACATCAATGGACTTCTCCACTATGCTATAACCTTAACCAATTTGTCCCATTCCTTACTTCTTTGCTTTTTCCTTCCTTTTCCTTTCATGTTCCTGGAAGTCAGATTGCAGCTCACAGAATTTTGGACAGTACTGTAGTTCTTTGATGTGCTGTTTAGACAGTGAATTTACACTGCATGGTGAACTGAGGCAAACTGACACAATATCCTTAAGTCACTAAAAGCCAGGATAAAAATCCACCCATTAGGCTGATCTTGTCATCTAATGAGGAAACAGCATCTATTTTATAACTGGTTTAGGAAGCCTAAAAAGATGCTCACTATAAAAGAAACAGTTCCGAAAGTATGAACATATCTGGACTGAAAGTACTTATCACAAACTGATTCTTATTTTCTGTGTGAAACTGGTAGTTCATTCAATGCTTCTCTCTTTATTACTTTCCCCTCATAGAAATTCTACTTTTTCTAGATCATAAATCCATGTGATTGCACAGATCATTTGGGTGCCTTGGCAAGTCTGATACTGCAAAAATTGGGTGAGACTGCTTCACTTAGGTTGTTATGAAATGTATGTGAAGCCTGCAGACATCTTTTAAGAGATAGCTGTGAGTGGTTCCAATAGCATAAGGTTGCAATCAGTTACTCAGTTTAAGGTTACTCCTAAAGGTCCTTTGGATTCCCTTTTTGTTGATAATGTCTCTCATGTTTTTCATATTTCAGCTTGTCAGTAGCTCGCACTAAAATATGATGGTTTGAAAATGCAGCCCCTGAACTTGGGTATCTGATTATTACTCCCAGCTTGAAAGGAAAACATGACATTTTCCTAGATAACAAAGGAAGAGTCCTACATTATTGGACAAATGTGTCACAATGTCCTGTGTTAAAGAGGAGTTTGGAAACACTGTTATTGTTGCAGGCATCATTGGCATGCTGAAATTTCAGATACTGAGGCACCTGTTTTTAAACTGCAATCTCAACCACTGTTTATTATTTATAAAAACAAATAGAATAATTATCCACTGAAATTAAACAAAAATAAGTGATGACTCTCACACAGGTCTGTAAATGTTTCTGTGCAAAGTGTAGAAGTCCTACTTATCTAAATGAGTGTAGTGTGAAGCCATCGCACTATTTTTCCAGCATACTAAAGAATATCCTATTGACTCCAGTTAATATATGCCTCAATGAATATTCAGCATTCCTAAGAATTAATTTGTTCCTCTTCCAGGCAGGTTCCCCCATAGATGGATGGGTAACATGAAAGCACAGTATTAATATTTCTTCAGGATAATAAAATATTTAGGAGGTATTCACAGGAGAAATATAGGAAGGTTCGAAACTGAACAATTTATGAAAATCGCTGAAATGCAGAGAATTGATGAAGTTTACAATGTTACCTTCCAGACCCATTCTTGGTTTACTGTGCCTTGAAATGTAGTTATTAATTGATCTAATATTCTAGGGAGAGAGACTGAATCGTCAAGTAACTCAGATTAATTTATATAAAGAATTCTGATATCAACAGTAGATCATCATTATATTTTTGCATCTTTAAACTATAGCATTGTATCTCATAGATATGTGTATTGTACTTTATGTTATAATTACATGTGGTATTTATGCATGCACTGGCTTTTATGTGTCAATTAGACCTTATGTGAGTGCTTGTCTTGTGGTAGCTGGTCTTCAATGGATTACAACTGTTAGACTCTAAATCATTAAAATACCAATAAATTTTTTGAATTTGATTCATAAGCTGCAGTCATATTTACAGCTTACTGAGACTTTATACATGAAATTATGGCATAATAATCCTATCATCTTCTCTGCAGAAAAACATAGGCCAAACTATGTAGGCAGAAATACAGATTCCCTTTGAACAGGCAGCTAACAGAACAAGGCAAAATAAAGTAAAGCAGGAGGCTACCTTGTAAGATACATTTGGACCCTAAGCAAATCTACAACAAAACTGATTGTTCTGCTTAGGGAAAAAAAAAACGGGGGATGGGTAAGGGTGTGTGGGAAATGATACAATAAATATCCCTCAAAGAAAGATACAAGTTAAAATACTGCCCTGGGAGTAAGACATACAACAAATGCTAGAGGATACCGTGGCAGCTCTTTGAACTACATACTTGTATTACATAAGAAATCTGAGATACAGAAGATGTCCGGATGGCTGAATGCAAGCTTACAAGGTGATAATTTTCAGTACTAACTTTATTTCACAGACCACATTTACTAGAAAATACAGGAATAATGTTCTCAAAAGTTCTCTTCTGTAATAAAATTTTCTCAGAATTCCATTAGCTTTTAACTTTGACCTTCACTCAAGTCTCTGAAGAGTCAATTAAAATAAAACCTACCCCTCCATATTTTTAAAGTGTGCCTCCTTCAAACAGCCTCAGAGATGTCAGTTTAGGAACACAATGTCAGATATGCACACACACACAGAAATATGAAGCAACAAGGTAAGCTGTACTTTCTTTTGCTGCCCAACTCTGTCTACACACGCCTGCCTCAAAAAGTAATACTTACAATTAAAATTATCTTTTCTTTCAGAATTATTGAGCATCTTGTTGTTCCTTCCTTTTGTCATATATAAGATTGTGTCATATACGAGATTAATGAACCATCATGGTTCCTTTTTGCCACACATCCTCTCCATTATTTTTGATGTATTAGTTAAACATGATACCTGAAAACCTGATCTTTTTTTTCCCTAAAGTTCTTATTGTCCTCTTTGTTATTAAAAAAAACCAAAACAAAACAAATAAACAAGCAAAAAAAGAGCCACAGTAACATTTGCAAGTCAAAGCTATTTCATTATCATTCCTAAACAAATAAATAGGACAGTATTTTATTGTTAGTAAACTGGACAACAACAGCTATACGAAAGCAATGAACCTAATGAACATGAATTATGAAAATACCAAACAAGAATATATGCCTTGGATGAGAGAAATGATGGTAAGAAATCCAACCAGCTATCCTGAGAATAAATTGAAATTATGATTTGTATATGATGCTTGAATATCACATTAGTGTATCACAACCTTTGGTCGCAATCAGGATCATTCCCAGCTGTGATGAGATAGCAATAAATCTGAAGGTACACTTTCAAGAAGTACATAAAGCCAGAAAGTGATATTTTATTTTTTTTTTTTTTAGTGAATAATACAAATGTTTTCTTCCATAAGCATGAGAAAACTGAAGTAGGACAAAGTTCAAGAATTAGACAGAGGTACAAATGAAATAAATTGGCACTACACAGACAAAAAGAGCAGTGAACAAACATTTAACTAAGCTATAGGACAGGGGGCAAGTTCTCTAGAATGTTGCTTGTAGGTGACTAAATTTAATTTCAAATCTGATAATTAACAATTCTTCCGCAGTTCTGGATGTACATGCTATTATTTAGTGCCATAATTATTTATTTTCTGTTATTGTAAAATTATTGCAGACTTAATTACAGGTGAGTTATGAGTGGCAGCATTACAATACTTACTATAATGTATAAATTCAGAACTAGATTATTTTATACCACCTTTTAATATGTTCCCTGATTTCAGCAGTGACCCCCTGAAGGTGCACTCATTCAAGTTATGAACTTTTAACAGCATTTATCTATAAAGAGAATATTTTTTTCTTCTCACAGTGTATCTAACCCATCATCTTAGCTGTTTTCATAAGAGTTTGGGATCATTTTCAGCAGAAATGCAAAGGCAGAGCAGATGGAAGATTTATGCTCTTGTAAACCACATCTGGTATCTCTGTTAGGGATATAATTTCAGAAAAGTCTTGGAGATTTTAACATTTTAGTGCACAGTAAGCCAGGTGAAAAAAAAATTTGCTTCTTATTGCTCTGAAATTTCATGTGGGGAAAAAATGTTTGCTTAAATACTGCTATATTGTAGACTTCTAAGTGATCAATTTTTTTCTCTTTTTTTCTTGCCTGATACTGCTAAACATAATGCAATGTTCATTCTGTGTTATACAAGGCTCACAATGCATAATTAGGTATTTATTAGTGAAAAAACACCGCAATAGTGTATTCACTTGGGTTGTTCTCTAATTAATATTTTCTTTCCTGTATACTTCATTATCATATATGGAGGTGGAATTCAGATTCACACACATAAAGCAGAGTTTAGCTCAGCTGCCTAAACACAGAATACCAGTGCCATTTTCAGTGTTGGACTTTTTTTTTGTCTGCCCCTTAGTTTCTCTTTCAAAACTGTATAGGTCGCCTGAAAGCATTGTGGCCTAAGTACAATACCTGTGAGATGGCATGTATACTCTAGGGCAAGAGAAATTTCAGTAGGTGCCTACATTTAAGTCAGCTGGTTAAATTAACAGTTAATACAGTCACAGACGCAATTTGTTTAGATGTGTTCATCTCATGCCATTTGCAAATCCTCCAGCCACCAGTACAAGAAGATATAGGTCTACTTTATGTCTCATATATCATAGAATCATAGAATCATAGAATAGTTAGGTTGGAAAGGACCTTAAGGTCATCTAGTTCAAACCCCCCTGCCATGGGCAGGGACGCCTCACACTAAACCATATCACTCAAGGCTATGTCCAACCTGGCCTTGAACACTGCAAGGGATGGAGCATTCACAACTTCCCTGGGCAACCCATAAACTTCTCTGCATATGCCTTGGATATCCTAGCATTATCTGAAATGGTACCAGGAGCCTGTATATTAGCAAATGAATTAAGCCTGTGCAGGCTAGAAAGCTCTTCAACTGATTAAATTTATCTGTCTCCTAAAGGTTGAACTCAGTAATTCCTTAGAATTCCTCAGCTCCAGTTTAATAAAGACTCAATTCCTTTTTCCAAAATAGGCACACAACCCATTTGAAGTGCTGTATCATGTCCTGCTAGACCTCAAGTGCCAGTATAGGACTACACAGATCTTGCATGAACATTGTATCAGCTGTTGTATTTGCTAGCTCCACACAGACACCTTGGACATCATTAAAAATCTCATCTGACACTAAATACCTGTGTGTGGCAAGTGAACAAATTTCCAGATCCCTCAGACTGCACGGACAGCCTGGGCAGCTCACATAAACATGTGCACAGGGACTGCTTTACTACAGTTACTCACTTCAGGCGCTTACACACAAGTGTCTTGATGACATATGGAGCTCACTCTGATGCACTTCTGCTGGTCACGAAGATCTCGTGTAATAACTATTAATCCTCCCCCCCCCAAAAAAAAAAAAAAAAAATAACATCTGATTACACAAATGATACCACGTTGCCAACTGTTAAAATATTCTACAGATTAAGGCTGGTAATCATAGGGTCCTCAACAGGTTGAGGATATTGTGAAAATAAAGTGAAAAGAAACCTTATGAAGATCAAGAAATACAAATGCAAAGTCCTGTACCTGGGATGGAATGACTTGATGAAACAATGCAAGTCAGACACCATCTGCCGAAAAAGCAAATTTGCACATTCTGGTGGACAGTAAGTAGAACATGAGGGAAGTGTGCTGTTGTAGCAAAGACGGAAAAACTAGCAGGTGTTAGTTTAGCCAGATAGTCAACAGAAGTGATTATTCTTCTGTATTTGGCAATTGTGAGTATGCACCTAGAGTAGTGAATCCAATGGAGAGGCACCATGAGAATTAGCGGCCTTAAGCACAACATGCAAATACAGAAAAGGCTAGGAGGAATCCAACTGGTGTCATCAGTTGCTTGATGGAAAATAACAATAATTTAAAAATGTCATCTAAATAATACAAGTGATATATAGAGAATTTTCACTTTAGATAAGTGCTGAAAAATACAGATTTGTAAGAATCTTACCCAAATACAATTGCCTGCTAAGCCAAATTTTCCAGCTCTGTATAATGTATCTCTGCAGTCAGTGGCAGACAAAATGTCTATTCAGTAAGAATTCAATGTATATTCAATGTGATACCAAAGCACACAATTTGGTGTCGTATTGTTATCAACTCTGCCTTAAGGTAAACTATAGGCCTAAAATTAAATGGCACTGCATCTAGATTAGAGAACTCAAAAATGCTTCCCAGTTGCCTTCCTTTCCCACTCCTTAGTGGAAGGATTTTTCCAATGTACTAGATGCCTCTGTGACGTATATATACATGGTTTTCTTAAGGTTGCTAGATGTACTGAGGATAAAAAGACCGACAGCACACAAAGATGGCCAGTCTGAATGGACAGTATCCTCAGGCACACCATGGCACAGCTCACAAACCATGGACTTGATCTGTGAATAAGTATGATTAGGCAGAACTTCAAATGTCTATGATCAGGCAAAACATCAGCTCCTGAGCTTCGTAGTTCTCTTTTATTGCCAGACAACCAGTATCGCAGGAGTATTTCCTGAAGTAGTACCTGGGCAGTTCAGATTCTTATCAAATTTATAACTAGCAGGACTACTTTACATAAGTGGAATAAATTCTTTTAGTATGTATTTGAGTTTGTATGAGACTTGTTTACAAAGCATTCCTCTTTTTATTTTTTTTTTTTTTTTTATTTTGACAAAATTAGCTCAAGGAGTCCACCACTCTATTACACTTACACAGCTTTCTACACAACATATCACTAAAACTAAGTAATAGGAAGAATAATGTAATCATTAGATGACTGAATTTATCTCACCTACAACAGAATAATTTGAACTGACTAGAGTTTGCAAAAAACTAGATCTCTAAATTTTTGGAGAACAATTATCATGAAAAGTCTGCTGTTATGCTCAGATGGCGTTTTCTAGGTACTTAAAAATAGTCTTAAATTTTTTTTAGATTTTGTTTGCTTGGGTTTGTTTTTTTTTATTTTTTTTTTTTTTTTTATTCATTGGCATACTGAAGCATAAACTGTGAAAGTTACAATTTACAATATGATAGATACAATAGCTCTTCTTAGCACCTATGGAATACCAGCAAGATAAGTATCAGATAAAGGAAGACAATGTAAAGAAATAATTGTATCTATTTTCATGAAGGAGGCCTTGTTTGATGACAGGCTAATAAACACACTTTGCAATGTAATCCAAGCATGTTTGAACATCTTTAAATAGTCATACTGAGCTAACCATAGCTGAAATTCTCAGTAACTTACAGGGTCCTTCAACAGTCTCATTATTGTAGTATGCATTTCCCAGTTTGCCTCTATATTATTATTAAAGTTCTTTCCTGATTAACTTATGATGAGATATTCCTTTCAAATATTGATTTCTTATTCACATCCTTTATCGATATCAATACCTTCTAAAGCAAGTAGAAGGAACCATCATCTGTGATAAACTTGGCTTTGAAAAGGGGGGAAGGAATTGTTTTGGGGTTTTGATTTATTTGGTTCATTTCTTTATTTTTTTTTTCCTTTTTTTTTTTTTATTTTTTTTTATTCTGCAGATCTTTTATAGTATTTCCAAGAAAGTAATTTCAGTTCCCTCCCTCCCAGATCAAATTAATTGGATCAGGCATAATTTAATTAGCATTATTTATTGTACATGCAATGTACAATAAATGAGTACATCAAGGAATGGGTACATCAATGAATAAGTACATTAAAAATCATGTTAGGAACTGCACACAAAAAAAATTTATTTCTATTAATTGTGCTTAAGCAGGGATATATTTTTCTGTCTTCAAATGGCTTTCCCTTCTCCTTTATTTAGCAGCCATTAGACATGGCTCTAATGCCAGCCTTTTTCTTTTATATCCCTCAGTTTCCTTCATATGCACACACTCCAGAGTTTTGTAGCGTATTGTTCTGAGAACAGCTGACCACAAGCAGATATCTGGCAAGATAAGCAAAAATTCCCACCTGTAGTGAAAAGTGCCATTATATTTTTCATTCTGTGAGTGTCATCACGAACACAAATATGTGTGTTTGTGCAGACATGGTCTGTGCCTATACATGTGCATGTGGTTGTGTGGGACAGAAGCAAAATATCCTAAAAGCTGAATTATTCCCAGGTTATTTGTTTACTAGATGCTACTCTACCTTTTTTTTTTTTTTTTTTCCCTACTGGTATGTGTACAAATTCACAGGTGAAACCAAAGCATTAGCGGGAGTTGCCCCTGCCCACGCCGGGGGGGTTGGAACTAGATGTTCTTAAGGTCCTTTCCAACAATAACTATTCTGTGATTATTCTCATTGTACCTGGAAAATTATAAGTGCACCCTCCATTTTCTTGTAAGTAGTTCTTCATTAGGTGTTAATGGCACACAGAAATAAAACAGTATTTTTCACAGTATTTCAATGTGTAGAATCCTGTTGTATGAAAGAACTTAAACGTCAAAGAAACTACACAAAACACATCCATATGCTGTCTTTTTTGCCTCTCCTCACATTCTGGAGATATCCATGACTATTTTTTGTTTGGGTTTTTTTTCCTAGTTTCAAGATTATCTAATCTATTGTTTGTTTTACGTTTAATACTACAACTTATCCACATTGTTTCTATATAATATTCTTGAAATAAGATGGTTACTTTATATCTTCTACTGAATTACTTTAATTCTATATTACAAGTATATTAGAGAACCATAATATAAAAAAAATATTATTTAATAGAACATTAAATGTCTTAACAGCCTCTATTTTAAAAGAAAAAAAAAAAAAGAAAAAGAAAAATTCCCTTCACTTAATTTCATTATATCTTGTCTTTCAAGTAAGCTTTTTGAAAAAGTCTTGCCAGTAATAGAGTGGTTTATCATTTTTAAATTTCTACATCCCAAAATGCATTAAAAAACCAAAAGTAAACCTGGAAAGAAAGGAGGAAGTGAAGTTACATACAGACTACGATGAAGTACATTACTTAAATTATTATGCTCAAACCAAAACATGCCTGCCACACTTCAAAAATACACATCCAGGAAAAAAATCTTTGTGTAGGTATTTCATACATCATTGTAAGGAATCTTACTTTTGACAGGCAATCCGAAACAAAGTTCTTTTATGTAAACAGAAATTCCTAAATCAAAAAACTACACTGATCAGCTCTCTGAAGGTTATTAATTCAAAAGGCATTTTCATCTCCAGAAATATTCTCCACATTAAATTTTTTTTTTAACCCTGAAAATGGATCTGATTTGTCTGTTAGAATATAGGTTTAAGTATTGACAGTTTAGCTTTTAAAATGATTTAGGACATTGTAAAAGTCTGAAAAACAAACTTCAAGCAACGAAACTTGGACTATTTCTGTCAGGCAGAATGGACTGGATCACACAAAATGCGGACTGTGGGAACAGACAAGAACTGCACTAAGAGAAGAGCTGTTTCAGCTACCGATTTTTACCGCAATTTATACTGCTTCCTGCCTGTAGGCAGTCTAATCACCTAACAGAAACACTGAAAGTAAAAGGCCAATGGACAAAATCCTGGCTACTCTGTCATTCCAGCAGTAAGTTAAATCTAATACTGTTATGAGACATCAAAAATAATCAGGTCTGCTGCCCGTACAAAACAGCACCAATTTACAGAATTTGGGAGGGGTAGTAACTAAGATTCTTCATGCATTCCTAGTGAGCCCAGAATCTTGGTGAATTGCAAGTGAAGGTCTAAAGATCTATAAAAATATGACTTGTATTTTCCAGTTCAATCCTCCACTGCAGGACAACAAAGAACTGACAGGAGACACAGTAATAGCTTTAGGAGTCACTATATTAAACCCAATGCCTGTTGATCTACAGAAATCAAATGTTTCAAGTATTTTATTTTTTAAGAAGTTCCATGTTTTCAAATTAGTTTTTCATGCTCTAGCAGAAGATAACATAATAAATCAGAACCTATGCTACTTTTCTGCTTTAAGAATAAATACAGAAAATAAAAAAAAAAATTTGAATATTTTATTCAATTTTATTACCTCTTTTTCAAAATAAGTTGCATTAGTAAGTTTATGCAATGTTAAGTGCTTTATTTCAGGAGCTTGGTTGGCTCAAACTTTCTAACAGTTAGAACTTCTTAAAAAGATAATTTTGATTTAACTGAGTTAGGGAGTGATTACACAAGCAGATCACAGGGCAGATCTGAAGGTGGGGTAATGTCTGGTGGGTGGAGTGTAGGAGATGAGCAGCTGCTCTTGAAACAGGAGGCAGGCTCAGATAGACTGTCAACACCACCACCAAACTGATTTGGGTTTTTTCCCACTTAATATTGTATAGAAGGAAGGACAGAAGAAAGGAAGGAAGGACAGGATGTGGGGGAGAGCAGGACATTCTCAAGTACACATTTAAGCAGTTGATCTGAGGCAAAGAGCAATAACATAGAGTGGGTTTCGTTTTAAATCCATGTCAGCAGAACTTACCAGAGAAAATAGGTACCTTGCAAAATACTAACTACACTAAAACTACACTAAAAATTTCAGTCTGCAATTATTTAGTGTCTGTACTCAAACTTTCACATAACTAACTGAAGTGTGAAGAGCACACCGATTACCTGTAGTTTCCTTACTCTTTATCAAATACCAAGCAAAGAAGGTATCAGGGCAGTGAGAGGGAGAACAGGGAGGACAAAATTAAGAGACCAGTACTTGTGTTCCAATAAAATACTCTTTTCTTTTTCTTTTCAGCATGACAAGTTTCCACGCCAAGCTGTCTTCATATCAACACTACATTTTTTGAACATGGTTTTCACTCATTTCTTCACCAGTGCAAACAGAAGTAACTATGACTAACTTGCCTTAAGTTCAAATTTAAAATGTAAACCTCCGAAACACCAATAAACCTGACATAAAACCTTTTTGGTTGTCTAGGATAGAAGGTAGAAAAATTATGCCTCGGGGCAATATACTGTGCCTAAAGGCTCATGGAGTCTGCTGTCACACACACAATTCATATATTATTACTCTGTGTCTGTTAATGTTATGCCCTTGGGATTTTCAAGTTTTTGAAAATGATCTCCAAGATGGCTCACATTTCAGCTAGTGCGCACTAATATACTGTTCTAACAGTCATGGATAGGCCAAAAATGCAAGTCAGTTCTTGCACTGGTTACTAAGAGCGTCAAATTACCAGCCTAAACCAAGCAAAAGGGAATGCTGATTAAAAGGGCAGGATGTGTTCCAGTTCTAATCAAAGAGAGCTTAATCCCTTCGTAAGCTGGCTGGCTTTGTTGGAGAAATTCTGAACAACCTTGTTACTTTTGATAAGTGTAAGCCACTGACTCATGGCCCCTTGACAGCTAGCTGTGCATGTAATAATATTTCTTTGTATTTGGGGACTGGCTTAGCTGTCTTTATAATAGATTACTGTGGATGTTAAAGTGAAATGTTAGTCTTTCTTTAAAGGTCTGTATTCTCTGGTAATTAAGGTTATAAAAGGGGCACTAAACACAATGCAGTTTCAAGGTCGCCAAACTTAGATACAGAAGTCTTCAGTTTGTGCAAATAAGATACTAACCATAGGTCTATTCCACAGCACTAATAATTAAAAGATGGTTCTACTACTACCAGTACACAAATTCACTGAAAGCTGTTTTAAGCGCAAACAAGTGTCTTTCTCTTCAGTTAGAAGTCCCAGTAAATTGTACGTACTCTTATAAGACAACTTACTCTTATGAGAAAAAGCTGAAATACATTAAAAAAAAAACCAAAGGCAAAGACAAAGAAAATCTCAGGTAAGCAGAATACTAACAAACATAGCACAATCAAACGACATTGCAGAATGCATCTGCAGAAGTGGAGGTTACTTCGTCTAACAAGAATCTTAACTTCTGGCATAGCAAGTCTAGAGAAGAGGTGGAAACTAGAATTTCATTTTAACTTTCAGGGCACTGATGCTTATTTGTAGTTTATGTTTTCTAATCTGTGCATTCCACTGTGAATGTTAAAGCTTAAAGAAAGGAGTCTCCTGTACTTTATTAAATTCCTAACAGGTTAGAGAGTAAGACAACAGCTACATAGCTGGAGAATGCAAAATCCTGTATAAAAATAGTTAAATAAATAAAGGTTTTAAGGAAAGGAGTCTGGTGTTCTGGTGAAAAAAGATGGGGGGCACAAAAAGGTAACATGATATCTAAAGGCAGCCATTAGGAATGGCCATTGTAAACGCACTGAGATGTCTATGTGCACTTGCATTTATGAGAAGGCTATAGCTTCATTTTTGACAGAGCCAGCATATGAAATCAATTATTGCTTTGTCCTCTGATAAGGAAAATGGTGCTGCCTTTTGGGTCTACAAATTCCATTATCTGTTTGACAGTATCTAAAAGAAACATGTAAAATTACTTAAAAGAAAACTGCTCCAAACATATACACACCAATACATCATATAACCAGAATGTAAAACGCAGCGGACACAAACTAAACCAAGGAAGGACTGGATTTGCTAGAAGTAAGAATTTCCTCATGACAAGGTAAGCAGTCAACCAGTGAAGTTGTTTGTCCAGAGAGCCTGTGGGGTTCCCAAGTCTCTACTGCATAAAGCCCTGAGGAACCTGAACTGCCCCATTAGCTGACCCTGCTTTCCTAGCTTGTCACAGAATCCTACTGAGGACCCACCCAGCTTGTAAGTACTTACTCATAGTAGAACTACTTCCATATGAATGCAAGAAAAAAAATTAAATTTTTGATCACTCCGACAAATGTTGCCTGAATAAGAAGGTTTAAACAAAACAGACTAATTCGAGAAGAATTCAGACAAAACACTCAACCCCTAAGACTGAGTCCTTCGGGGAACCTGGAGTTCACTTGATTTCAGAATCCTGTCAAAGTTGAGAACCCAGTCAAGCAAGCTGCTCCACTGGGAGAAAATTTTAGCCAAATTAATCATCTACTGTACTCTTGTCCTATAGAACACCTGAATTTTGGTGTCTCCATATGTTCTGACAAATGCATACATACAGTCGTAGAACCATAGAATAGTTAGGGCCTGAAAGGACCTTAAGATCATATGTTCCACCCCCCCTGCTATGGGCAGGGACACCTCCCACTAAACCATGCCACCCAAGGCTATGTCCAACTCAGCTGTGAACACCGCCAGTGATGGAGCATTCACAGCTTCCCTGGGCAGCCCATTCCAGTGTCTCACCACCCTGACAGTAAAGAATTTCTTCCGCATATCCAATCTAAACTTCCCCTGTTTCAGTTTGAACCCATTACCCCTTGTCCTATCACCACAGTCCTAATGACGAGTCCCTCCCCAGCACCCCTATAGGCTCCTTCAGATACTACTTATGTTGTATTTCCCAACCACTGTTTGCCCTACTCAGAGCTCTAGAGAGCTCTTCTCTCTCCTGTGGAGCATTTCAGCTGAGTCAAAGTCCTGCAATCAGGTAAAATAAAACAGTTTCCTTTCTCCAGTGCTCATGATAAACATTTAACAAATTATTGACATGTAGATATTTAAACAGTGACCTACGGAAATTTATCATAAGTATACAGTACAAAGACAGTTTTCTTCATCAGTTTTCATGCATCAGGAATTTTCCATCACTAAGAATAAATCAATGCTTTTTGAAGGGAAGGCAGACTGTGGTTTTCTACAACAGCTGAAGTCACTATACATTCCTAATTATTCATCCATTGTATAGCTCTAATTATAGCTGTGTGTTTCTAGACTCTTTCATTGTAGACTATATTTCCTATTTTGCACTCGGATAAAAAAATCCCCTTCTGAATTGTTCACAGCAGGATATCAATGCACCAGGTTTGTAACAATTTGCACAAGCAATGTTAAGTAGGACCTCAAAACAGATACAACATATATGATATCAAAAGCCAGGCCCTCAACTACTATGAACAGCCATTTTATCAATGATTCTGTCAGAGGAAAACCAGTTTACACTAACTGAGAATCTGGCTGGAGTTCTCTAAGAACTGTTTACACAGGCTTTCATGTGACTGTTTTTATATGTTTTGATGTTCTATTATGAGCATTAAATTTACTAATAAAACTAACACTTGGCAAGACAATAGAATATTCACTCTAAGGAGTTAATGAAGAATTAAATGCTTCACTTTGTACCTAACAGTTGTCTACAGAATCTTCATAATTTATATTTATGATCCATGTATTCATTAGTCAGTTAATATGATTTTTTTCCTCCCATGGGAAACTCATTGAGTGCTAAAGAGACAAGCAGAGAAACTCTAATAAAAAGTTTCAACAGATTTATATTTTCCTAAAGGCTAGGGCAGGATAATTATTAATTATTTTTGCCATTCAGCCTCTGTAAATTTGCACAACAATCAGAAAATCGGAAAAGGAAGCCTGGAAAAATAAAGCCCACACAAAACCAAGCAAACAAGAAAACCAAGCCAACATATTTTGGGGGGGTTTACTTAGCCGTTCTCCAAGTCTTATGAAAACTTTTAGGCCTGTACCTGTATAATCCTATTTCCTCTCCCATTACTAGGCTGAAGCCAAATGCATGCCTGCCTTTCGGCCCAATCACTGTGACCAAAATTCGTGATGTTATTCTCTCCTCAGATTGTTTCTTATATTTTCTCTAGAGTTACGGTAGCTATTTCTTGGATTTTTGTCAAAAAAGCAGAAATACACAAAACACAGGATTTCTTTACAGTGCAATTTTACAGATGGCTCCAATACTTCTTCCTTTAACTACATAATTGAAGAATGTCTTGCAGCGTTTCTGTTCTGCATCAAGATGTGACACAGATGGGAATATAAGGATTATATAAACTTACTGTGTGAGGCAATATTAATAGAATCATATTTTGCACTTTCCTGAACCAACTATATTCATATTGTCAGTTCCCAAGAGAAAAATAGTGTGGCATCAAACATAAGCATGAAGAGTGCTACATTTCCCTTGAATATTAAATTTGAACTTTGGGCTTTGACACAACAACTTGCTGATTATGCACCATCATGTCAGTCATGACAATCTGTTAATTCAGCTGAACTGATTAGACAAATTTAATATAATTATATAAACATGTACATATAAACATATTTGTAAATATTTACGAGACTCAAATTTTATTAATTATTCTTTTTAAAGCCAATTACCTAAAGAATTCTGAGTGCTGAGAAATTAGTAAGCAAAGAATGTATCATAGAAAGCATAATTCTTATAAAGAACAAGGAGCTTCTGGATTAAGCTCAACGCCCAAAGAGCTCACTTCCACCTCTCTGAATGAGACAGCCTTGGTCTCCTTTAAGAAGTGTCAGTAACACTGTGCCCCAGATGGCACTTTTCAGATAAGCACAGAGTTCAGCTGTAGGAAAAAAAGCTCCTTCTCCACCGCTCCAGCAGGGTGATAAAAAAATCAGAACCAAAAGAGGCGCTTGCTGCTTTCCAGGAAAGGAAGAAAAAGAGATGCTGTCAGTAGAGCTTCATATTCCTCTAGGAAATAGCAACTGAGAGTGATAGGCATCCCAATCCTTTTCTCAGATATGTTTTTTTTCCTGTACATTACAATGGATCCTTTTTCATCCTATCTGTTCAGTGTTTTAAGGAACCATCAAGGATATTATCTAGGATCTAGCATTTTACAGTTAGTGGTGCAACCTATGTGCAGTGTGCAATTCTTAAAATCTTAACTTGTTAATGCAAAGAAGAAATATATTTCTGTATTTGCACATCTTTGTTTCATATCATCCCTTGTTTTCTTTTCAGAAGAGCACTTATTTTCAAGTTCTTTGTTTGTATATTGCAGCTATGCCCAGAAGCCAATCAGGCTGAATCTTCTGTATTATTCACCCATTTTTCTGAAGAAGGTGCTCGTTATATTGCCAGCAATTCACCGTAAACTCTTCTCTTTCCTTCTCACCATCTCTACTATTTTCTTCCCCTTACCTGTATATTTCACATTCTCCTACTTAATTTCTTTTAAGCACTAACCAATTCCAAGGAATAGTTCTCATCCTAGTATTCCCTTCTGTCTTAGCTCTGTGGGGCATCCAGTTTAAAACAGACCATTCCCCCTTCTCTCCCAAAACTGATTCTTCAGACATAATGGGAAATTACTACCAATTACTCCGTTGCATAATAACAAAGCCTAGAGTAGCTACATTTTGTATGACAACCTAGTCCAGCAGGTGCATGCTAAATGCATGCACAAAATCCTTCACAGACTGAACCCTTTAGGGAGCACAGGCATCCCTCTGGTTCATTTCTGCAAACCAACAGGGTTAGGCATATGGCTGCTCAGAATGAGGCAGGTTTTGCGTGTGAAGAGGTACAATTCTAGAATCTGTATTTATGAAAATTAGCCATGCATTAGGTAGCAGTCATCTTGCACCTGCATACTGGGGGGAAGAAAGGAAAAAATTTTGGATAATCTTTCTAAACTCAAAATTTAACATTATTCTCCTCATTAAAAAAAAAAAAAAAAAAATAAAAACCATAATAGCGAAAAATTCAGTATAATCCCTCCAAAAAAAAAAAAAAAAAAAATCTATGTTGTGCAGCATTCAGCATTTATTTTTAAAGTACTGCCAATCTTTCTGGAACCAGAAAACACCAGAACTATCATGTCAGAGTGAGAACTTCCTTTCATATAATTTACAGAAATATTTCTCAAGCAAAATGTCCCTATAAATATGACAAAAGTAAGAAAATCTGAGAACATTTCTGGCACACCTATAACTAAAACAGCCTGTTATCTGCAGTCTCATTATAGTGAAGAAAAGTGGGAAGTCTCACTTCCTTACAAAGCAGCATAAATGAAAGTGTAGTTATTAACATAAAATAGGAATGATACCCTTGAGTGAAGAAGGGGCAATCAGTAACAAAGGATTGTAATAATATAACAATCATGTTATGGTCAAATGATGACTGCTTGATTGTGATGGATTAAACAATTGAAACATCTTATTACTTCATATCCCTCCTGCAGTAACATTAAAGCAGCAATCATGTCATTTTTTTTCCTGTAAATTTGGCGCCTGCTGACTTAAAGTCATTTATAGGATGTTGTTAAGTTGGTTCCTTAATGCAGGTGCTAAGTTACCATTAACACGCTTAATGACCGCAAGGAATATGAAATTGGATCAATCTAAAGAGGGGGTTATCCCACCCACAGTTTCTGATCACATGTGGACAACCACTAATGAATTGGAGCTCTCTTGAGTATCTATTCTGAAAATCAAATCTTCCAGACAGTTAATCAATTGAGATAGATACCGGTTGAGCTTACGCTCCTTTGGATTGCACTGCATCACTGCTACTTAGAGAAAAAGAGGCCAAACAAAAAAATAGAGTGGTGGTGGAAAGTAAGTTTAAAGGCATTTATCTGTAGTAATTTACAATAGATTATGCTTGGTATTATTTCTAAAATGCCATGAATGTTTGGGTAGAAGGACACTATAGATTTCCTTTCTGCTGATTTTTCTATGCAAAACCAAGAACAAAAATCCACAAGCAATCAAGATGTATTCCACTGCTCGCATATCTTGGACACTAATACTGCTATGAAATAGCTGTAGGCCAAACATCTTTTCTAGCACAAACACAGCAGAGAATCTTTTTTGCTTTGAAAACATCTACTACCCCATATTGCCAGATGTATGCAACTTTACTAACTCCAGGAATACAGCAAAGATTTTCTTATTTCCAGACTTAATTGTATCCAACAAAAAAACAGTGTGGCTCGATTCAAGAAAAATAAGATGAAAACTAGGAACACAATATAAACTCAAAAAGCCCTCTGAGATTAAAGATAGTTTAGTGTTTTATCTTGGACCGCACTCTAATTGTGAATGCTAATTAGGTATGCCATGCTGTGCCTCTCAGATTTGCTATTCATATATTATATCTGTTGTCCTGAAAAATTAGTGGTTTGCCAGTATGTTGCCTCTGGAAAACCGTTTGGTTTTTTGTTGTTTTTTTTTTTTTTTTTTTTTGGAAGTGTATATTTCAGCAATGTCACACACACAGACAACTAGAATACAGTAACTGCTTGTGCTGCATGTGAAGTCTATCTCAAATCCCACTGCATTGCATCAGTTTCCACAATGGGCTATGACTCCCATCTCCTTCAGTCTATTTTTCCTATCAGTATATATGAAATAACAACCAAAAAACTCTAAAAAAGGAAAAGATGGCGGATTAACTTTCTATGCAGAAGAGATATAGCCAGACCATTCCACATGAAAACCCTCCCAATTTCTGTGGAGATATGCATCTGTAAATCCCCATTCTTGGAAGATTGACTAGCAGTGAAATTGCTTGGTGAGGAAAAGCTCAGGAGTAGATAAATAAGCTACTCCAGGAAGAGCATATGACTTTGCTTCTCAGCCAAGAGAGTGCTACTCAGCAAAAAAGTGGGAATATAGCTCCAGATGGCAACTTTTCAAATTTGAAAGATAAAGATATTACTCAAACATCTTACAAGAGCTGCCTACTAACAGAATAGATCTTCAGACTTTCAGCACTAATGCGTCTGCCTAATCAAGGATACTATGAATCTTTAATCATGTAAGTAGGAAAACTGTTACCCTTCAAACTCATTCCAAATTCCATGAATATTTGAAGGTTTTGAAGAACTTTTGGTCAATAAATACAATTGATTCTTCTTTCATTACTGAAGATAATGAAGAGGCAGCCATTGTTTTTCCAATCTGTCTTACTGGGAACAACACTTAGCTCTAGAAGTGGTATTACTGCCAGTAGTCATAGTATTTCTTAATTTTCAAAAATCTGGAATGAAGGAATTAGTTTCTTTTATCTCCTTAACATCTGACGTCAAATCATATATAAGAATTGTTTAAGTCAGCAAATAATTTTCAAAGATGCTTACTGATATTTGTGATATTAGAGTCAATAAATATCTATCCAGTATGTAATTTTTTAAAAAGCATAAATTTTACTCTGTGACCAGACTAGTAGTCATCAGTTATCAGAATGTTTGTGTTTCTCACCTTGAATACACAGTTCATGCCATTCTTGTTTCATAAATTACAAAGATACTCGATAATACAGGACACTCTACAGCTCTTTGTTACATTTAGATATTTGTTTGAAAAAATGTATTTATAAGCCCAGAGATAAGACAGTTGACACTCTCAACTCTTTACCATCATGGTCCTTGAAGGATCAAGGTCTTAGTGTTCTCAAATATCACACTGAGCTCAATGTTTTTTTCCCACCATATCAAGAGAACTTCATATCTTTGATGTGAGTGAATTTACAAAATTTCAGCTAGACAGGCATAGAATCATAGAAGAGTTAGGGTTAGAAAGGACCTTAAGATCATCTAGTTCCAACCCCTGTGCCATGGGCAGGGACACATCCCACTAAACCATATCACCCAAGGCTATGTCCAACCTGGCCTTGAACACCACCAGCAATGGAGCATTCACAACTTC